>PVJD01004474.1:0-135937 GCA_004026545.1 Mormoops blainvillei | reverse complement strand
ATACCCCTCCCAAATTTTTATTCACTACACATGGATGTGGGACCAGCCCATTCCATGTCTCCGCCCCGCCTACCAGCCTGGATGAAGGTGGTTTCTTTAATTCCGTAGTTGTCAGACTTCCATTCAACCGATTTCTGACAGTTCTGAGTGATGGTTGTCTGTCTGTTAGTTGTAATTTTGATGCGGTCGTGTGAGGAGGTGAGCCATGTTTACTTACGCTGCCACCTTGACCAGAAGTCCCCTATTCTTTCTTAAAAGTACTCTGCTCCTACTTCCAGGAGAGTTCTATTGAAAAATTTCCTGAAAATTCCTTTTAAATCCTACAGTAAATAATTCTCAAGAGTTCTGTCTCTTACAGTCTTCAGGATGATGTGCCCCTCCCCTTGTTTTTAGAAAAATTTTAGAATCCCTATAATGTCTTTAACATTATTAACATTATTTCATGCATACAGAACTGTATAAAATATAATATAAGGAATATCTGTGGACCACCCCCCCTCCCACTCACAAATTTTCTTTTCACCTTCCTTATCGTGAAAAGCAGTACCATCTCTCAGATTCACGATTGATGAACTTGTAGATAAAAATGTGGCTTGCTCTGGACCCCACTCTCTATCCACTGGGACCATGGCTGAATGCCCTTTCCGGTGCAACACTGCTTCTGCGGACTCATCGGAACCACTTGTCGCCCGCCTCGCCCAGCATCCAGATTCTCCACCCGTACTCCCCAGGCGTCGCGCTTCTTCCTCCTGCACTGCTCCACTGCTGTCCACACAGTCCTCCTCTACGGCTTCGGCTTTACGGCTCTCCTTGCCTCGTGGTTTTTGCTCACTCTCTCCTTTCATATTTCCCTGGGTTTGGGGCCATCCTTTCCTCTGATGACTTAGCTGTCTCACAGTGGAATTTCCCAAGAACGAAGATCCAGTTTGTTGATCAGTCATCATTAAGCGAGGAACCTCTGCTGGGCAGAGCTCTTCTCCGGCTACCTCATAGGTCTCTGGCTATGGGGCAGCTACTCACCCCCGGATCAATCAGCTATGGCCTAGATAATGGGGTCTGTGTCAGGCAGCCATTGTTGTGGAACAAAAAAACCCACGAAGTCTTAGTGACATATAAACATTTCTCAAGAGTTCTGAGCACTTATTTCACTCATACATGTACAGGTTGGTTGGAGATCCACTAACATAGGCTGAGATCTGACCTGGGCCTTTGTCTTATACCTTTTCCTCCCTTCTACCAGTGGGCTACCTTGGGCATGTTCTTCCCGTGGCAGTAATGGGGCACAAGATGTCAAAGAGCAATAGACAATGCCTCTTAAAAAAAAAAGATTTTATTCATTTATTTTTAGAGAGAGGGCAAGGGAGGAAGAAACATGGATGTGTGAGGGATACATCAGTTGGCTGAAGCTGCAGGAATGATGACAGTCTAAGGCATCTTAGAGAGAGGCGAGGTAACAAGTTAAAGGATGCCTTTGCAACATTTACAAGTATCCATAACCAGGATTTAAAATATGCCTTCTGCCCTGGTTGGTGCAGCTAAGTGGATTGAGCCCCAGCCTGCGAACCAAAGGTTGCAAGTTCGATTCCCAGTCTGGGCATATGCCCGGGTTGTGGGCCAGGTCCCCAGTTGGGGGCCTGCAGAAAGGCAGCTGGTCGATGCATCTCATACACTGATGTTTCTCTTTGTCTCTCTCTCTCTTTCTCCCTCCCTTTCCATCTCGCTAAATATAAATAAACAAAATCTTTAAAATATGCCTTCTAAAACACAAAAGAATAGAAACTCATGATAAGAGGCAGAAAATTTAATGAAAAGAGACATCAGAAACAACACGGAGCCCTGGCCATTGTGGTTACAGCGTCATCCTGCACACCAAAGGGCTGCAGGTTTGACTCTCGGTCAGGGCAGTTCTCTCACACATCAATGTTTCTTTCTCTCTCTCTCTCCCCCTACCCCCATGCTTTACCCTCTCTATAAAAGCAACGAAGAAATGTCTTCAGGTGAGGGTAAAAAAAAGAAGAAAGGATGGAACTCCTACCTGGAGCTACTGCACGGACCGTGTTGAAGCGGAGCCCAGCCGGTCAGGATAGTTACAGACACACCGCTCACCATCTTTGCCGACATCCTGGGCGAGCCTCTCCTCCTGCTTGTGTCCTCTATCTATCACTATGTGGCCATCAACAGTCCCAAGAAACAGGAATGAAAATGGCGATTTCTCCACCCCAGGCAAGCCTGAGGCAAGATGGAGGGTGTGAGGGGCCTTCACACTTCACTTCATCCCTTCTATCCATCAAACGTATAAAGCAACTACACTTAGATTTTTCCAAAAAAAAATTATTTCCTCAGAGTCTTCCTTAACCTTTTGGAACAAGAAGCTCCCACCGAGTAAAGCCCAGTATAGAATCTGCTTTCTTTTCTCCTCCTACCCCCTCCAATATAAAAAGATAAAGGTTTAGTGATCCTCCCCCAAACTGGAAATTTTTTTTAAAAGCATTAAACAATACAACAGAAGCAAACAAAACATCAGTTATTACAGTAACTGCCTATGAGTCAGAGGCAGATAGTCAGGGGAGGTTCAGCGTGTTTGCTTTTCAGGTACCCTCTGATTCGTCATTCAGGCAGAAGAGCAGCTCCTCTATCTCATAAACAGTAAGAATTCCTCTAAGGTTCTGGCATTCATTTTGAGGGGTAAGCTCTCCCCATTTTCCATGTCTCTGTAGCGCTTTGAGTGGGCTGCTGGGACAGGCTACAGTAGAGGCCCCTGGCTGGACGCCAGCTTCTGTATGGCACTGTCATCGCCGGCCTTCTGAAGCCCGGCAGCACCTCCTGCTGCCCTCCTCTCTTCCACGGCACTGCCACATCCTCCGTGGGCCTTCCCTCCCCCTCGTGCTCCCTAGGCCCGTATCTGGGCCTCGTGCGTGTAACTTGGAATCCCCGCAGCCCCCAGAGCAAGGCCTTGTCCACTGCAAGGCCTTAATGAATTAATCTCTGTATCAGAATAGACAACAACAACTATGTTGTAGTCGACGAAAATACAATTCAAACTGGCTCTCATAATCAAAGCTTTCCAAGTGACAATGGGGCTTCAGGCGTAGCTGAATCTGCACGTTCAACTGATGTCGTCAAGGCTTAGTGTCTTTCCACCCTTTGATTGTCCTTTCCTCTGGATTGACTTCACTTTCCAACAGGCGAAATACTACCGGCAACTTCAGCCTCACGACAAAAACAGAACTTTTTTGACCTCAGATTGCCAACAACAAAAACCAGAAAGTGACTCTCAGGGGAGTGGCTTGGCTCACGTGACCTTCGCTGAGTCAAACACTGAGGCCGGAGGATGGAACGCTCTAACTAATCAGGCTTTAATCGAGAGCTTGTCCTGAGAAACAGGTGGTGGCTTCAACAGGAGGAGGGCTTGGTAAACAAATATGGAGAAAAAATGAAAGAACAATGAATGTCCACTACCCTCTTCTTAGTTTCTTTCCAGAAGGAAATTTCCCTGTGGGACTAACAGAAATGATGAGGCCAACATACATCTGCTTAGTACATCATGGTTTACAAAGTACTTCTCACATTGTGTTATTTAACCCTCACAGCCAGCCCATGGGCCAAGTGCCCCACTATACCCTTGATGCAGATGTGGCAACTGAGACTTAGAGAATTTAATGAGGTCCTCAACAGCATAAAAAGATCCAGTCAGAAATGAAGGTATACTAATTGAAATAAAGAACTATTTACAGGGAAACAACAGCAGAATAGATGAAGCCATGAATCAAATCAGTGATTTGGTACGTAAGGACACCAAAAAACAACGAACTAGAACAATACGAAGTAAAAAGAATCTAAAAAACGAAGAGAGTACGAGCAGTCTCTGGGACAACTCCAAGCATTCCAAATTTCGTATCATAAGGGTGCCAGAAGGAGAAGAAAAAGAGCAAGAAATTGGAAATCTATTTGAAAAAATAATGAAAGAAAACTTCCCTAATTTGGTGAAGGAAATAGACCTGCAAGTCCAGAAAGCACAGAGAGTCCCAAACAACATGCATGTAAAGAGGCCCACTCCAAGGCACCTCATAATTAAAATGACAAAGGTTAAAGATAAAGAGAGAGTCTTAAAAGCAGCAAGAGAAAAGGAGTTAGCTACCTACAGGGGAGTTCCCATAAGACTGTCAGCTGATTTCTCAAAATAAACTTTGCAGGCCAGAAGGGATTGGCAAGACATATTCAAAGTCATGAAAAGCATGGCCCTACAGCCAAGACTGCTCTACCCAGCAAAGCTACCATTTAGAATCGAAGGGCAGATAAAGAGCTTCCCAGACAAGAAAAAACTGAAGGAGTTCATTGTCACCAAACCATTATTATATAAAATGTCAGAGGGACTTGTTTAAGAAAAAGATCAAAACTATGAATAATAAAATGGCAATACATACATATCTGTCAACAATTGAATCTGCAAAACAAACTAAGCAAACAAGAAAGACAGGGACAGAGTCATGGGTCCAGAGAGCATTTTGATGGTTGTCAGATGGGAGGCTGGTGTGGGGCAAGGGGTGAAGAGACAAGGGGATAAGAAGCACAAATTGGTAGTTACAGCACAGCCATGGGGATGTGAAGTATAGCGTAGGAAATGGAGTAGCCAAAGAATTTATCGCATGACTAATGGGCACAAACTAAGGTGTGGGGATGGCCTGAGGGACTGTGGGGTGCTAGGCGGGAGGGGGCAAAAGGGGGAAAACCTGGGACCACTGCAACAGCACCATCAATAAAATAAAATTTAAAAACAGAAATTAGGAAGCCTGATTAAGTCACAAAACAGATAAGCAGCCAACAGATACCCCGAGCAGAGGTGTGCAGAAAAAAGGGGAAGAACACGCTGACCCCAGGCGACTTCCTCTGTGTCAAGTTCCCTGACCTTCCCCACCACATCCTCCCTCCCAGACAGGAAGGAGCCCCCCACCTCCTCTTTGCCTGTGTCTCCGGCTTCTCCCCCTTATCATCCTCTTATCATCGATCTTGCCTACGTGGTTCCTGCCACACCTCTCCCCTGACCTTTGCTCCATGCTCCAGGTTTGTTTTCCTGTCCACCTAGCTTTCGGCTCACTTTCGCTCGCTGCCCGGCACCATGTGCACCGGAAAGTGTGCGCGCTGTGTGGGGCTCTCCCTCATCTCCCTCTCCCTGATCTGCATCTTGGCCAACGCCCTCCTCCTGGTGCCGAATGGGAAGACCACTTGGACCAGCTTGGAGAAACTCAGCTTGCAAGTCTGGCTCATGGCTGGCTTCATCGGCGGGGGACTGATGGTGAGAAGCTAGGGAGGGAGCATGGGGGCGGGGCAGCGGCGGGGGTTGGGGGGCGGCTGGGCACCACTCTATGGGGTTCTGAACAGGAGGGAGAGAGAGAGAGGGAGAAGGACAGCTTCCTGGGAAGGGTTGGTAGTGGTGTGGTAGAGACCTGGAGTGCTCCGAATCTGCTCCCAAACACTGAGCGCTGTGTGGATGTCCTGGGGGAGCCCCGGGTCCCTGAGCTGAATGTCTAAGGGGAACAAGAAGGAACAGCATCCCACTGCTCTAAGCAGCTTCCCTTCTGGGAAGGGAGGATATCTTACCTGCCCCTTGCCATCTCCTCGGCTGAGCAGATGCTGGGAACACCTCACGACAAGAGCTGAGGGAGAAGGAACGGCTGATTGTGTGGGAGGTTATCAGGGCAAGATAAGAATGGGAATGGGGGGTGGGGTGCTTTGACAATGTCTGGAGCCAGGAAGCAGTCACGGGCCAGTCATCCTACTTCCCAGCCTGGTTTCACCCTCCCCGGCCTCCAGGTCTCTTCATTCTCAGCCCACATTTCTGGATGCTCCCTCTGTGCTCAGAGCTAAGGATAAACTCAAACCTAGGTCAGGATCATGGAGAAGGTGCTCCCGCATCTTCCTGGAGACTAGAATCTGTCAGGAAAAGTGGGAGACCAGGAGACACCAATTACCCGGACTTCATAATTCCCATCCTCCAACTGCCTCTCCATTTAGGGGAATTTTTGGAAAGTTAAGTTAGTTTAACATTTTCATGGGACGGAGACAAAAGATCTACCCAGCACAGTTTCACACTTCTCGGGATACGTGACTGATAAAATTCTCTGACAGAGGTCTCGCCTCATTCTCTTTCATAAGCCCAACCTCTTCTCCTTTATCCAACAACCTCCTCCTCCCCTCTGGGGTCTTTTCTCGTACTCCCCTCCCACATGGATTCATAGCTGTTGGACTCCACTCCATCACTCTGACCTCGGCTCTTCCTGAGATGTCACACTCTGCCCAGGCCTACACACTCACCCAACGTCACATCATGCCCTTCTCCAGCCTAAACCACCCCCCTCCCCACAATCTAATCCTCCTGCCTCAGGGCACATCCGGGAGGGTACCCTCTCAGCTCCTCATTCCCAGCTGCCTTCCTCCCACCTCCATGCCCTGAGTCGCTCTTGAGAAGGTTTTCTTCACACCTATTCATGTGTTTTGAGGTATACCCCAGGGACACAGGTCAGGTTTCCGCTCTCCCTGAAGCTGGTGTTCCTGCTGGGGAGACACACAGCATCAAAAAAGTAAGAACCTCGTGACATGAGGTACGTTACGGTGCCCTGGTTGTGTGTGCCAGAGCCTAGGCCAGTGTCTTGCACTTAAGAAGCATTTGGACAAAGTAAATAAATGAACAAGATGGTTTCAGAAAGCAGTAGGTATCATCAGGAAAACAGGGCAGCACCCTGGCTGGGTAGCTCAGTTGGTTAGAGCATCATCCCAATACCCCAAGGTTGTGGGTTCGATCCCTGGTCAGGGCACGTACAAAAATCAACCAATGAATGGATACATAAATGGAACAACAAAGTGATATTTCTTTCTCTTTCTCTTTCTTTTCCTCTCTCTCTCAAATCAATAAATACAAAAAATAAAAAAAGGTAAAAAGCAGGGTGCTGTCATTCAGAGCTTCTAGGGCCACTTCTCATAGTGTTTTCATGGAAGACCTCAGTGAGGTGATGTCTGAACTGAGAGCCCCCCCCAAAAGAAAAGAATCAGCATTGCAGACAGGGTGACTGATCAGTGCAAAGCCTGAGTCAGAAAGAGGCTTGCACATCCGAGAATCAGAGAGGTGGTTAGCGCCGCTGAGGTTCATGCGATGAGATCTCGGGTCAGCAGAGGCCGGGGCACGTGCACTCCTGAAAACCACAGGAGAAATGTGAGTTTTTATTTTAAGCACGACAGAAAACTAGTGAAGGACTTGCTACTTTTTTAATGAACTTTTTAAACTTGTTTTTGAACTTTTATTTAAGTCAGACAGACAAATGCCCAGATCCACAGCATACAGCTCAGTGAATTTTTACAACGTGAACACACCCCCACCGTCAGTACTCAGATCGAGACACAGGTCATTACCAGAAGCCCAGATGTGCCTCCCACCAAACACTACCTACTACTGACAATAGTGCCGACTACCCTGATTTCTACCCCGTACTTTGGGCTAGATGGAGAAAGTGCCTGTTTGGTGCTTTATGTGGATGGAATCATACAGCATAGACATTTTTGTGCCCGGCTTCTTGAGCTCAGCATTTTGTTTGTGAGGTTCATCTGTGTTATTACACGTAGTTGTAGTTTATTATTTCTTATGCATCCCATTGCGTGAATACACCACAGTTGAAACGCTCTACTGTTGATGGACATTTGGATAGATCCAAACTGGGGTTTATTACAAATAATGCTACTATAAATATTCCTGTAAATGTCCTTCGGTGAATAAACATTGGCATTTCTGTTGGATGTATGCCTAGGAGTAAAACAGCCGATTCTTAAGGTGTGCAAATATTCAGTGCTACTAGATATTACCAAAGAGTTTTCTGAAGCTCTCCTACAAAATCCATTTCCATTAGCAAAATACGAGAGTTCCAGTTGCTCAATACCCTCTTGGATTTAAAAAGATCCCTCCGGTAGCTACGTGAAGAGTGGACAGAAGGAGGTCCACAGTGGATGCAGAAAGATCCGATGGAGGTCCCTGCAGTTGTCCAGGAGAGGTGATAATGGCTTGAACTAGGCCACTAGCCACAGAGATGGAGAAAAGCAAGCAGATTTGAGCTATGAGCTCAGTGGTTCCTCCAGCATTTGTGTTACCCATCTCTTTTCATTAAGACGAGCACAAAGAGACAAGAGGAGCTCAGAAAACAAAAAGAAACACTTTGACTGAAAAAATAAAAATCTGAAATAGGTAGCTCATTCAACATTGGTAAATCCTAAAGGCCATTCTAGGTGTCCTTGAATCTAGGAGCTTCCCAGTAAGTGACCTGACCAGAGAACCTAACCAGAGGGTCAGAACTGACCCTAGGCCTCCTGGGAAACGTGGAGGAGGGGAGAGTATCTGGTGAGAAGTCCATTCAGCTCTGCAGGTGTTTCTGTGAGGCTGCTGCAGGTGATATAACAGGACTAAAACTTTCAGCGCCTCCCCTGGAGAAGAACAAAATGCTGCTTTTGTGTGAGCCGGCCATGGTGCACAGGGAGGCAAAGATCAAGACAACCGTGGGATTCCAGAGATGGGAGGTAGGCAAAGAGCCTGGCACGGTGCAACAGAAATGAGGCTGGAGCCAAGAATGCCTTGCCAGAACTGAGGCGCCTTTCTAAAGGTTTTATTTATTTATTTTTAGAGAGAGGGGAAGGGAAGGAGAAAGAGAGGGAGAGAAACATCCATGTGTGGTTGCCTCTTGTGTGCCCCCTCACTGGGGGCCTGGCCCGCAACCCAGGCATGTGCCCTGACGGGGAGTTGAACCGGCAACCCTTTGCTCTGCAGTCCAGTGCCCAATCCACTGATCCACACCAGCCAGGGCCAGAATTGGGTTTTTGATGGGCTACTCTTTGAAGAGAGTGTAAAGGACGTTAGCATACAAAAGACTAGTTGAAAGTTAAATTTAATCTGGGTGGTGGCATGTAGGATGGAGCGTGGGGTGGCCTTGGGCAAGAGATACCGGAATCTAGTAGGGAGTCTGAAAACATCGTCCTCATGGGCAGTGAGTAGGGATTGACTGCAGAAGAAGAAGAAAGAACTGACAGATACAGGAACCACTGAAGAAAAAGTGGAGAGGACTTGAGGTCTGGCTGGGTGTAAAGGATTCCTGTTTTCCGGCCTGGGCCACCTGGAGGATATCTCCAGAAAGCGAAAGGGAGATGAATTTGGGGAATAAATTGGGAGGTCAGTATGACCTGGCTGAATTTGAGCTAAAACCAAGACCTTCACGTGAACGTCCCCTTGAGGCAGTTAGATTTGAACCTGGAGGCATGATCTAAGAGGTAACTATTGGCAGAGGGAGAAGCCGATGCCCTGGAGGGGATGGGCTCTGTGAGGAAGGCCATAGAGAGAAGGAAAGACAAAGGACGGAACCAGGACTGTGTCTTGGGAATTCTTACACTTCCCATCAGAGCCTCCGCCAGCATCTTCCTCCACCCTCCCCCATGATCCCAGACACTCCAACACCGCTATTGCTTCCTGCTGCTGAGGGAATTTACAGCTTTGAGCATTAACTCTGAGTCTGTCTTGACATCAAGTCAACCTGTTATTTCATTAAGTCACGGGATCTGTCCTGGGAGGTGGGTCTTGCAGACCCATTTTACAGAGGACAAAACAGCCCCTGTGAGATGATTCAGTTGGTGGAGTGTGCGGTGCACAGGGGTCGGCATTAAACCCAGGCCTCCTGACCCCCACTCAGTTGGGCACCCAGCATGTACCAGGATTTACTGGGAATGTAATGATATTAGGCCCTACCCTCCCGGAGGCTACAATCTTGTCCGAGATAAGTAGGCACATAAATTATGATTAATTGAGAAAGGGCTCCAGGAGGCATACAGACAAGGTCATCCTACAGTCCAAAGGGCGGAGGACATCACTGGCAGGTTCCAGGAGGAGGTAAGCACTGGCGCAAATAAGGTCTTGAGGACCCGGAGGAACAGCTGTTGCACTGACTCCTGCCCCGTAGGTGCTGTGTCCGGGAATTGCAGCTGTTCGGGCGGGGGGCAAGGGCTGTTGCGGTGCCGGCTGCTGTGGAAATCGCTGCAGGGTAAGTTCCACATGAAGGCGGGATTCAGGAACGGTCCTTGAACAGCCCTATGAAGGGCCGACCTAAAGTCACCACTCCTTCTTCCTAGCTGCACTAGCGCCTCTGCAGGGTGCTAGAACCCACCTTTCCCCCTCCGCCCCTAAAACCCCCCACACCCAGCCCCACAGATCTTAGACCTCCATGGGTCTGACCAGAGGGAACTACAACCCCCATGAAACTCTGCAGCCACTGGCTCTCAGGGTTATCCTAACTCCAAGCATTGGTGTTTGACGGGCAGTGTGTCTTAGTGTGACGAGAAGAGCGCGGCAATGAAGGGGGCGAGGGGAAGAGCCAGGGGCGGCCGGCCCATCCACGAACGGGGAAGGGCGGCCCTACTCGCCTCTCCTTACACCCCGCATCCAGATGCTGCGCTCAGTCTTTTCCTCGGTGTTCGGGGTGCTTGGTGCCATCTACTGTCTCGCAGTATCGGGAGCCGGGCTCCGAATTGGGCCCAAATGCTCAATCGGCAGCGACAAGTGGGACTACTACTTGAAGGACACTGAGTAAGGCTTATTCTCTTTTTGCGCCCTCCGCATCCCATTCTGTGCCTCTCCCGACGTGGACCCGGAAACCTGGGCAGGACTCGCTTTCGAGAGATCTTCCTCCGCGTGGGCCAAACGAGCCCTTTGCAAATCCCCCGTGGCGTGTGCTCGGGACGGGGAACCAGGAGGGGGGGCTCTCCGCGGTGACCTCCGCCTCTCACGTGATCTTGTGTGGCCCACAGAGGTTCTTACTTGCTCAACCGTACCCAGTGGAGTTTGTGCAAGGAACCGCCTGATGTGGTCACCTGGAATGTGACGCTCTTCTCCCTGCTGGTGGCCGTGTCGTGCCTGGAGCTCCTGCTGTGCGGGATGCAGGCGGTGAACGCCACCATTGGTGTCTTCTGTGGCGACTGCAGGAGGAAGGAGGTGGGAACGGAGGGCAGAGGAGCTTTGGAGGGAACCTACTTGCTTCCTGGCTGCGTTCTCACATTCTGTTTTCCACAGGGCGCCCCTAACTAAGGCTCCATTGACCGCCCTGCTCGCTGCCGACGCCCACCTGGACGCCCCCGCCCTGGAATAAACTGCTTTGAAATCTCTCGCGCGTCTCCGATTGCGTCCTGTACGAGGAGCGTCCGAAGGCCTCCAGATACGTCGGGGCGTAGGGCTTTCCTGTGTGGGACTCCTGAACCCCGTTTATTTTCTTAGCAAATAGTTATCGAGCTGTTAGCGAGCACCGGAAACACAGTAGTTAATAAGACAGGCAAATTCCGTGCTTTCAAATAATTTAACATTCCGGGGTGGAAGATGGGCAATTTTAAGAGGCAAAAGATCAACTGGTGATAAGCACTTTTAAAAAAACACGTCGATAGTGGGGTAGACATTGACCGATGGAGGGTCTTTTTAAAATAAGATAAAGTCCGAGAAAGTGAAATTTGAGCTGACATCTGGAGACAGACTAACCATCTGGATTGCTGAGGGGTTCCAGGCAGAGAAAACAGCAAAATCCTAAATGGCGATCACTATATAGAAAAGCCAGTGTTTGCGTTTTGTAGTGTGTGTGGGGGGGGGGCAACTATGGAAAAGACATATCAATCAATTAAGCTCTAGAAAAATGAAGCCTGAAGGTGTTGTAACATGTCACCTCTCAATCTGGTAGAAATTCCTTAATCTGAGATCACTGGTGGTTCAGAAGATCAACAACCTAGGCTTTCAATGGGGATGATGTGTCTGCAAACGCCCTCAGAAAACCAGGGACATCCTTAACTTGTACGCGAAATTGTATTAAAGTGCATTTCTCTGAACTATGTTTCCGTAACTTTCAGTAGCTTGGCAGAGACTCCGGAGACCAAACCTGAATTTCAGCATGGCCCAAAGCGAGGTCAGGAGACGCAGTTTCCTGCCCCTAAGACAAGTGAGACCAAAGCCGAGACAGAGAGGCTTTACTTTAATAAGCGGGTGGTGGGACAAGCCGGAAGTGAGGCCGGCGAGAGGGCGAAGGTGTCGGCTGCGGCAGCAGAAAACACGCACATCGTTCACCGCGGTGTCATCGCGGAGGCCTCTCAGCCGCTCGATCTTGATCTGCAAGCTTGTGTGCCTTTGGGACATGGCTCACTCCAGTTTCTAAAGTCTACCCGGGCAAGACCAGGCCCCTCCAGCTCCGTGCCGTCCGAGCAGCGGAAACGCACGCTGTTCGCAGCCGTGTTGTCCCCAGGGGTCACGGGTGCCTCCACGCAAGGGAGAATGTCACGAGGAAGCCGCCTTCGGGACACCACAGCGGCTCGTTCCACGCGCCCCACTTATGGGGGAAAGGGAGACTCACTGGCTCTGCGGGAGCCCCTGACCCTCTTCCCTCCCGACCCAGCCCTTAGGACTTCCCAGCCAGGTGCAACACGACCCAGGTGGGCTGGGTCTAATAACCTGACATCCACTGAGGTGCGGAGGGGAGGTCTACCACTTACCCCAGGTCTAAAGGTCCCCACGGCTCTGGAGGAACCTGCCTGCTGGGAGGGGGGTGTTTGTAACAGAGGATAAGGGCATACCCCAACCCCAGAGGATCATTGGCCCCTACTCCCCACCATCCCCCGGCGCCCAGCTTCGAGACCCGGACTCCACTACGTGAGTGTTGCGCTCTGCATTCCCACTGGTGCAGTGCAGCCCGATCCACCCAAGGCTGTGTAGTCGCCAGGAATGCCTTGCAGGGGACCAGGGAGGAGGGCTCCACCTGGGCGGGGAAAAGAAGGGTAAAGACGAGTCAGAAGACTAGCAAGCTATTTTATTTTTTAATAAATAAATGTCGAATGCATTCTTTTTCATTTATTACTGAGTAAAATTCGCTGGTGTTTTAAAAACAAACTTGGTGAGCCCTGGCAGGGTACCTCAGTTGGTTAGCATCTTCCCCATGTGCTAAGGTTACACGGTGATCCCTACAGGGCACATTCAAGAAGTAACTGATGAATGCGTAAGTTAAGTGGAAAAACAAATCATGTCGCCCTCTCTTAGTCCCCCTCTCTCTCCCTACCTCCCTCTCTCTCCATCTCTCTTTTCCTCCCTTCCCCCACCTCCCTACCTCCCTCCCCCTCCATCTCTCTTCCTCCCGTCCCCCCCTCTTTCTCTCCCTCCCTCCCTCTTCCTCTCCCTCATCCCTTTCTCTTTCCCTGTAAAATAAAATAAAATAAAATAAAATAAACTTGGGAGGCCAAAGCTTCTACCTTGTGGAAAGGTATGCTTTTAATGAACACATTTAACATATTAATTAATTCATTGAAGAATGAAAAAAAGAAGTTAGACTACCACTCTCTTTTCTGGGGTCTCGTGCATCTCCACCCTCTGGAGACCTAGCTCTGCGCCCTCACCTTGGTGGAAAGCCTGCCGGTGAAGAATCCATCAGGACAATTCTCGGGTCAGGCCCAGCCTCCCCCACCATCGGTCACCCCAGTGACTTTAGTATAGCCGCCGGAACCATCTGCTTGGGCCTGTCTGCAGCATGTCACCCACAGCAGCAGCAGCATGGGTCCCGCGCCTTCTCCCATCCCACAGCCTGTGAGCTGGGACCCCTTAAGCAGGTTTATAGCACCTCTGCCCCTCAGAGGGTTCAGACTGTGGAACAGCCATGAGGATTACGTGACACCAAAAACGAATCTACTCCCAGAACCCAGCATCCCAGACTCCCTGCTCAGGGAGATGTAGGCTCCCAGCACCGGAAGAGGAGGGGCATCAGGGGCTGACAGGTTGAAATAACCACCAGCTGCCGAATGTTTGCTATGGGCCAGGAGCTGTGATTAGCATTGTGCGGGCACATTCTATTTAATTCTCATAATTTTAGGAGGTGGGGATTACCCTTCCTATTTCGCAGATTAGGGAACGGGGGGGGGGGGGCTTGGAAATGGCAGGCGACTTACCTAAGGTCACAGTCAGCAAGCTGGGAAACATTCCAACACAGGGAAACGGGGAGCCCAAGGCTAGGGATAGACATGAAGGCTCCGGAATCCCATTGGACAGGATTGTGCTGGAGCAAAACTCAGGGACCTCCAAGGTGTGAGAGAGCATCAGAGCGAGACAGCGCAAGAAGCCATGAGCTGGGGGAACCAGGGTCTTCTAAGCAATTGGGGTCCTAACTCCTTGAGAATCTGAGACGCACCTCCTCACCCCAGAAGAAAATGTGCACAGAGTCAGGAACAATTTTAAGAAATTTATGTACAGGAGATGGTGGTGTTCCCCATTGCATCTTCTATCATTTCCCTGCATGTTTTTCCCCCGGTGGCCACAAGGTGGACTCCTAATTTGCAAAAACAAAAACCGAACAAAAAAGTTGGCTTAAATTTGTCTTGGGGAGCACCACCCCTGATTTGCCTGCCCCTCATACACATTCCTTTGTTTATTCAACATCTATTTACTTAGCAATACTGTATTTCTGCCCGGGCAATATTCTACGTGCTGGGAATAGAGCTGCAACAAAGAAAAACAAGGCCTCTGTCATGAGAGCTCACATTCCAGTGGGGAGATCAAATTGTAATTTCTCCCATGGACCCTGAGTTCTATGAAGGCACTTTTTTGTCTTCCTGAGGCCTAATCGGAGCCTGCCATGTGGAAGTAGTTAAAAAAGCTTGGTTTGATAAATAATTGAGGAACCAACCTGGAGTTTAAAAAATTAAACCACAATTAATGTAAAACGAAGAAGCCCAAAGTATATCATCGAGATGTCATGCACCCAGAGCAAGACAAGGTCCTGTGCGTTAAGTTAGAGAATTTAGAAGTGGGTGTTCCCTGGATCCCAGGTGCCCGGTGCTTGAACTTAATAGGTAAGATTTATGGAGCAATTGCGGTAAGCTTTTCCATTTACAGCGTTTGCATATACATTATCATTTAATCCTCACAAAGTACCTATTATTATCTTCAATTTACAGTGGAAGGAATTCAAGCCCAGAGCTAATTTAGGACCCACACCGTTGCTCAGTGGGAGAGCTGGTTTTTACCCCAGCCTCCCTTCCCAATACCCACGCTGCCTCTTACTACGACCGGGCCCTATAGGAAAGGAAAATACAGAGAGCTGTCTTTGCCACCAAACTTTCCAAGCCCTCTTAATGTGGTTTCTTATCCTTGGGATGCTGCCGTCCGGGGCAAAGGGCAGAGGGTAAGGGGCCTTAGATTAATTATTAACCTTTGCCCCTTAGTGCACCGCGGGTTTCTCTTCCTTCTCGGAGGCGGAGGGACAAGGACTGGGTAGGAGCAAGTGAGGGGGTGGTGGTCCCAACCAGCCATGGGGGTCGCGCTGCCTCCACAGGTCCCCCGGCGCTGGTTCCGTTACGCAATTCTTCTTGCCATCTTCGCGCTGCTACTTTTTTATCTCCGTGCTCGGAGCCTACGTGAGTGGCCTCTTCCCACACCTTCTCCCGGGGGAGCCCAGGAATCCAGGTCATTGGGACCTAAACCCTCACCGCTCCGTCTTGCGTCTCCCCAGGTGCCCACTCTGGCTGCGGACCCGGGGCACCGCCCTGCACTGCCGAGGGATCGCCGCCTTTACAGGTATGCTCGGGGCAGGGCTGAGCCCGGAAGCTCCAAGTAGGACCGTCAACCGGGCGAAATGTGGTCAGCCTGACTCTGGTAATGGCAGAGCCTCCTTTCTGGATCCCCTCTCCCGACGGAAGCTGAGAGTATAGCGGGATGGACGCCAGTTAGACCTTAGGAATAATTTCTCCAGAGCCCGACTGGGCTGCTTGGCGAAAGGAGCCCTACAGTCTAGGGTTTCTGCTCCCGCCCTCTCGCATATCTACTCCCCCAGGTGCAGCAGGAGTCGGGATCCCTGGAGGTCCCGGAGCGAGAAGAGCCTCAGTGTCTGGGCCCCCAGGGTATGCTGGGCCGCGTGATGAGGCCGTTCAGCGCTAGCCTGAACCCCGAAGGGGATGTGGCATTGTCGCAGTACCTGGAGGGATGGAGGGAGTTAATCAAGTGAGTGGTTCCTCCTTCCCTAATCCAGTCCCCTCCTCCAGTGGCTCCACCGCCCTCTCTCTAACCGTCCCACTCTTCCCACCACCGAACACACAGGTTCCTGACCCCCTTCGGCTCCATCTTCGCCTTCGCCACAAGCGAGGCCTTCACCAAAGTAACAGCCCTCGAGGCTCGGGTGCACGGCCCAGAAGCCGCGCACTACACGTCGCTGACGGCCATGGTGGCGTGGGAGCAGCGGGCGGGACTGCTGGAGCGGCCCGGGGTCGCCCCGCGAGACTCGGCCAGGTCCTCCGGCTCCCGGACAACGCTCTTGCTGCACCGTGCGCTACGCTGGTCCCAGCTCTGCCTCCACCGGGTGGCGACCGGCACGCTCGGAGGCCCGGGTGCCGGCGAGCAGTGCAACGACGCCTACAACACAGTCCTGGGTCCGCACCACCCCTGGCTGGTCCGTCAGGCCGTGCGCCTCGCCTTCTTCTCCTTCCCCGGGCGCGGCCGCCTGCTGGAGCTGGCTTGTCCGGGAACCAGAGAGGCGGCGGCGCGGGCCGCTCTGACCCGCACCGCGGGCACCCTGGAGGATGTCTACAACCGGACCCAGTGCCTGCTGGCCGAGCGCGGCCTGCTCCAGCTAGCCTAAGGCCAGCAGCAGGCCGCGACCCGCTAGGAAGGGAGCCCCCGGGGCGGGGTCAGCGCAGCCCGAGCTCGGGGGTGAGCCACCGGCTCCCGCTTCCAGGGCGCGGGCACCTGACAGCCCGCCTGTCCGGCGACGTCACTCGCTTAAAGGCGCTCCCCTTTGGGGGTGGGGGTGGTTTTTGAGCTCCTCCCTCTATCCAAAGTCCTCAAAAGAAAGGAGAAGCTTGGGAAATAAAAAGAATCCTTTGGTAGCGGTGGATTAAGGGCGTTTTCTGTGATGCTGGAAGGCGCTTAAGGGACATAGGAAAAAAATGGTTGTGGGAAGATGTGTCATCCGCGTTCCCGGCAGCCGAGAGACTCATGCTCCCCTTGGCTATCTCAGCCACTCCTATGGCTTCCCTTGCCAAGTATATGCCAAGTCTCCAGCCCAGGCTTGTCTCCTGAACTCCAGCCCCGTAGAGCCAAATATATCCCGGACACCTCCACAGACACCGCAAATGCAACACGTCCAACTGGGATCCAGCTGCATCCTCCAAGAACTGCATTTCTACTTGTGTTCTTTGTCTCTATGAATAAACGGCACCCTCTTCTGTCAACCACCCAAGCCTAAAACCAGTCCATCGTGCCTCACACCAAACAGAAGGTCAGCTCAGTAATGTATCTTTATTACGTTACTTTTTGGCCGCTCCCACAATGATAATGAACACGAAAGAGTTTATAGCCATTTTATACACTGATAACTCCCAAATTATAACTCCAACCACTTTACCCCTGGACTCCAGAATCTTATCTATACACCTCCTCTTTCGACTTCTCCACTTGGATTTCAACTAGACACAGCAAACTCAACATGCCCCAAATTTCTGATACCGTCTCCTCCCCGAACTACTCCCTTTGTCTTTGCTATCTGAGTAAATAACAATTTCGTTCTTCCAGGTCCTCACGCCTAAGCCTTATAATCATCTTGACTCTTTTGTTTCTCTTTCATCACGCCCACATCTGTCAGAATCTAACCATTTTCCACTATTTCCGTTGCTACCACACCTGTCAGGCCAGCTCTATCACCTAGGTAATTGCAATAGCCTCCTAATGGTTTCTCAGTCCCATACTTTGCCTCCCTATAGTGTATGTTCAACAACACAGCCAAAATGATTCTTTAAAGCGTAGTTCATATGATGTCACTTCCCTGCTCAAAACCTTCTAATGGCTTCCTATTGCACGCAGATGAAAAAAAATGTTTTTTACTTAAGCAGAAAATTTTCTGGATCATGTTTTCAGTTGAAAACGATGAAAAGCTTCATAAAAGTCCTACCTGATCTGACTCTGCACTAGCCAAATTGACCCCCTCGGTATTCATTAAGCATGTCAGATTCGGTTCTGCGTCAGGACCTTTGCACTTGCCCTCCCCTCTGTCCATGCACTTTTCCCCCCAGATAAACAAATGGCTTCCCTCCTTGCTCCCTTCTTCAAATGTCTCCTCAGTGACAAAATAGTCTCCTGATTATTCTTTCTAGAATTTCAACCCCCACACGTTCCCTATCTCCCCTCCTTGTTCTATTTTTCTTCTCATACAGTTCGCTCTCTCACATATTGTAATCATTTGTTTTGTTTTGTTGTCACACCCCATAGATATAAGCTCCATGGGGCAGGAAGTTTCTGTCTATTTTGTTTCCTGATACACCTTCGGTGCCTCAAACAATGCTTGGTACCTAGTAGATATTTAATAGTTTCTTATCGAATGACTGTATGCGCACTAAAAATAGTTCAGATGGCTGGGCCCAAGAGAGTCAAAAAGAAAAGAAGAGGGTTGCACAACACTGTAAATGTACTTGATGTTACTCGATTGTACACCAAAATGGTTACAATGCTAAATTTTATGTTATGTTGTTTATATCTTACTACAATAAAAATTTAAATAGTAAAAAGGAGATGTGATTCTGGTCAAGTGGACAGGAGCAATTTCAGGAAGGGCCTTATACACTATTTTACAGAGACGGGACTTTATCTCAAGCATTCATTTTAAGCAGCGTATCATCCGGATCACAGTTTCAGTTTAAAAAAATCAGCTCCAGCTGGAGTATGTAGAAAGAGTATGGCAGATTCATAGGAGAGCCACTCCGCAAAATAATAGCAAAATACACATTCTTCTCAACCGCCCATGTGACATTCTCCAGGGCAGACCATATGTGAGGCCGCAATAAAGTTTCAATAAATTGCCCTGGCTGATGTGGCTCAGTGGATTGAGTGCTGGCCTGCGAACCAAAGGGTCACTGGTTCAATTCCCAGTCAGGGCACATGCCTGGGTTGCGGGCCAGGTTCCCCTGTGTGGGGTGTGAGAGGCAGCCACACGCTGGTGTTTCTCTCCCTCCCTTTCTCCCTTCCCCTCTGTCTAAAAATAAATAAATAAAATCTTTAAAGTTTCAGTAAATTTAAAAAGACTGAAGTCACACAAATATTCTCCAACTAAAATAAAATGAAATTAGAAATCAAAAACAAAAGGGTTTTTGGAAATTTACAAGTATGTGCACATTAAATAACACCTAAACAACCAATGTGTCAAAGGAGTATTTAGGGAACACATTTTGAGACTGGTGAAAATGAATGAAAATGAAAACAACACATATTAAAACTTAGGGACGCAGCCTAAGCAGTGCTCAGAGGAAAATTTTTGGGTGTGAATGATTATATTAAACATTTTGAAAAGACATCTCAAAAAGCTTAACCTTCCACTGTAAGAAACTCGAAAAAGAAAAGCAAATCAAACCTAAAGATAAGCGGAGGGAAGAAAATGATGAACAACAGAGGGGAAATAAATGAAATAGAAAACCGAAAAACAACAGAGAGAATCAGCGAATCCAAAAGTTCGCTCTTTGAAAAGATCACAAAATTGACAGCTGTTAGCTAGACTGACCATGAAAAAGGGTGGAAGACAGATTATTAAAATCAAGAATGAAAGGGCACATTACTGTGACTCTTATAGAAATAAAAGGAATTATAAGGGAATACTATAAACAACTGTAGACTAGCAAAGTAGATCATCTGAAAGAAATGAACAAATTTGTAGAAAGACATAGACTACTGAAACCGACTCAAGAATAAATAGAAAATCTGACAGGGCCTATAACAAAGAGATCGAGTCCGTAATAAAAAAAAAAACTTACCACAAAGAAAAGCCCAGGACCAGACATTTTCACTGATAAGCTCTACTAAATGTTTGTTTTTTTAAATTAATGCCAATCCTTCACAAGCTCTTATAAAAATAGAAGAGGAGGGAGTACTCCCCTACTTTTTCTCAAGGCCAGTGTTACCCTCATAGCAAAGATATTTTTAAAACCCTACAGACCAATATGTTGATATATTGTATGAGTAGAGATGCAAAAATTCTTCAACAAAATATTGGCAAATCACATATAAAAAGTATTATACACATATTTGCCCTGGCCAGGTAGCTCAGTTGCTTAGCACATTCTCCTGATATGCCAAGGTTGAATGTTTGATCCGTAGTCAGGGTACATACAAGAAACAACCAATGAGTGCATGAATAAATAGAAAAACAAGTCAGTCTCTCTCTCTCTCATCAATAAATAAATGTAAAATTTTTTAATTGTCAATATCTTTTTTCTTTTTTTTTTTTTAAGCATTATACACATGGTCAGCTGATTTCCAACGTGAGTGCCTGTGAGACCGTGGCAGTGAGAAGCTAGGAACATTCTTGGGCAAGCGAAGTGGGGAAACTGAGATGAGAAAATGAAACAAGGCCAAACAGTTTGAGCGATTTACAGCCATCTGGTGAATTGCAAGACCTTATCTCCTCTAACCATGGACACTTGAGATCAAATGGCTTGTACCTCTCCTTCCTGACCAGAGAATAGGTTGCCTCCCTGGCCATAAACCCCAGGTGTCCTGGGGAGAGAGGAATGTTAATACAAATGGAGAAATAGCACCAGAACAAGGGGAGACAGTTTGGAAAGAAGCCGCATGACTCCTGTCAGTTCCCCCTCCCAAGAAAAACGCATGTCTGCCTGTCTGTGCTCCCCCTAGGAATTTCCCCCTCCCAAATTCCCAGGTTTCCCCTACATAAACTTGCTTCTAGAAGTTTGAGGTAAGGTAGATATTAGGGTTGGAACACACCACCTTCTCAGACTGCTGGCCTCTGATATTAATAAAAGCACAATTATAATCCAATTCCTGTCTCTGCCTTTTTGGCTGAGCAGTGACAGGCAGCATAAGCCCCAGACTCGGATGCCCTTCGTTTTCACCAAGGCCATTCAAAGGGGACAGAGCAGTCTTTTCAACAAATGGTGCTGGAACAACTGAATATCTATCTGCATGCAAAAGAATGTCTACCGATCCTGCTGTGGCACAGTTGGGTGGGCGTCATCTTGCAATGCAACGGGTCACATGCCTGGGTTGCAGGTTTGGTCCCCAGTCGGGGCATGTGCAGAGAGAGGCAACTCTCACATCGATATTTCTCTCCCTTTTTCTCCCTCCCTTCCCCTCTTTCTAAAATTAATAAATTAAAAAGTTAAAAGATGGAATGACTATTGGGCCACTGCTTTATATCAAACACAAAAATCAATTCAAATGAATCATAGACCTAAAAATATAAGAATTAAAACTACAAAACTCTTTGGCGCAAACATAGCTGTAAATCTTTGCAGCCTTGGATTAGGCAACAGTTTCTTGGACCTTAAAAGCACAAGCAACGGGATGAAAAACAGACTTCAAATTAGACTTCACCAAAATTTAAAACTTTGTGCCTCCAAGGACACCCATGAAGAAAGTGAAAGGATAATCCACAGGACAGGAGAAAATATTCGCAAATTATATACCTGATAAAGGTCTAGTATCTAGAATATAAGAAAGAGCCCTGGTGAGGTAGCTGGTTAGGGTGGCCTCCTGATATGCCAAGGTTGCAGGTTCCATGCCCAGTCAGGGCACATACAAGAATAAACCAATGAGCCCTGACTGGCGTGGCTCAGTGGGTTAGGCATCGCCCTGCAAACTGAAAAGTCACTGGTTTGATTCCCAGTCAGGGCACATGCCTGGGCTGTGGGACCAGGCTCTCTGTTGCCGGTGAGCAAAAGGAAGCCGATCGATGTTTCTCTCCCTCTCTTTCTCGTCCCCTCTTCTCCTCGCTCTAAAAATAAATGCATAACATCTTTAAAAAAGAAAAAAAATACACAATAACAGTGAGGATATGGAGAGATTGTAATCCTCATACACGGCTGGTGAGAATGTAAAATGGGACAGCTGTCGCGGAAAGTCGCGGAAAACAGTTTTCAGTTCCTCAAATGTTAAAGTTACACTACGGCCCACCCATTCCACCCCTGGTACAACAGACGCTCCTAGTGAAAACATAGTGTGCACACCGCGAGTCAGAGGCTCAGGCCTGTCCTGAAGACTTTTTGAATGGCAACTCCGATCAGATGTAGCAATACTGCACAGGCCAATAGGAACTATAGTTCTCGCAGACTAGTCTGCCGTATTTTTGTGTGCTTCTTTGCCGGCCAGGCGCTCACTGTCGCAAAAGGAGCGTCTTTACCACCGAGGCCTAGCTCGCCGCCCGAAGGCCTCGGAGCGCGGCGGAACGGCGTGACGGAGCGGCGTGACGGGGCGCTTTACGACAGCTGCTTTGCGGCAGCGCCGGTGGAGAAAGATGGCGGCCGCCTTAGTAGCTGCTAGAGGAGTGGGCCCAGCCCCAGCCTGGGGGCCGGAGGCGCTTACCCCCGACTGGGAAAACCAAGAAGTCTCTACAGGGGTGAGGAAGGGCTCCGGGTTCAGGAGATGTGCACACGTCTTAATGCGATGGAAGTATAGGCCTGAGTGCGTTGGGGGACCTGGGGCGGGGGTGGGGCGGGAGGTGGTCGGTGCTCTGCCGAGGCAGGGGAGAGTTGCTATCCTGAGGATGCCGTGTGGCAATTTCGTGATGGGATGTGGAAGGTAAGCAGCAGCGTGGAATTCTGGAATCTTGCGGAATGCAGGCCTAAGGCTGGATGGGCTCGGGGATTTGAGGATTGGAATTCTGGTGTTTTGCGGGGTGTTGAGGCCCCTCTGAGATTTGATAATGGGTCAGTGGTGCATGACTTCAGTACTCTCGGGACTGGATAGAGGGATCATTGAGGTTTGTGTGTGTTGGAGAATGCGACAGGCCCAGACTCACCCTCTCTTCTTTTTCCCAGACCACTATCATGGCCGTGCAGTTTGACGGGGGCGTGGTTCTGGGGGCCGATTCCAGAACAACCACTGGGTGAGCTCAGGACGCACATGTGAAAGGTCTTCCCATCTTCCTCTTCCTTCCTTGCCTGCGATCCCATCCCTACCCACCACAGGCAGCTGTGCGAGGGAGGTTCTTTTTCCCTCTCTGGAGATAAAGATTTATGTCAGCGTCTATGACTTCTCTGTTCCCCTCGCCCTTACGTCAAAATCTTGGCGAAGTCTGGTCTCCAGCCTGTTTTAGTTTGGAAGAGAACTAATAGCAAATAGCGGAATTCCTATTCCTGAGCCCTGAGAGAGTGGATAGTAATGGGATGGAGGTGGGAGACAAGTAGGGACCCTCGACTCACTGTTCTGCCATTCTCACTATTCTGCCAGGTCCTACATCGCCAATCGAGTGACTGACAAGCTGACCCCTATTCACGATCGCATTTTCTGCTGCCGCTCAGGCTCCGCGGCTGATACCCAGGCAGTAGCTGATGCTGTTACCTATCAGCTTGGTTTCCACAGGTGCTTGTGGGCTGGGGAGAAGCACGCACCTGACGGGGGCTGGGACCTGCGGAGCTGGATGGCCTGACTTCCAGATCCTGACACCGCCTTCTCTGTAACTCCCCTCATCCTCTAGCATCGAGCTGAATGAGCCTCCGCTGGTACACACGGCAGCCAGCCTCTTCAAGGAGATGTGTTACCGATACCGGGAAGACCTGATGGCAGGAATCATCATTGCGGGCTGGGACCCCCAAGAAGGAGGGCAGGTCAGATACTCCCCACCCCCAGAGCACCGGAGCCGTGCCTTTGGTCCTCTCCCCACCCCAGCCACTTTCTTTCTCTAGCCTCTACCTCACTGTTAACTTTTCCCAGATCAATCCCACAATGGACAGGGGAATGTACGTGTGTTGTGGCGAGTGTACAACTGATGACTCCTTGTCCTCCCTCCGCCTGACAGGTGTATTCAGTGCCCATGGGCGGTATGATGGTAAGACAGTCCTTTGCCATTGGAGGCTCCGGGAGTTCCTATATTTATGGCTATGTTGATGCTACCTACCGGGAAGGCATGACTAAGGATGAGTGTCTGCAGTTCACTGCTAATGGTGAGAACTTGGGTTTCTGGGCCTGTGAGCTTCAACTCCCATGCCCAAGCCAGGCCAGCTTTTATCATCCCTTGCAGTGATCCCAGCACCTGACTCTGACCCGCAACGTTCTTTTATCCACAGCTCTCGCCTTGGCCATGGAGAGGGACGGCTCCAGTGGAGGGGTGATCCGCCTGGCATCCATAGAAGAGTCAGGGGTAGAGCGGCAGGTACTTTTGGGACAGCAGATCCCCAAATTCACCATTGCCACTTTACCACCTCCCTGAATCCTGGGGTTCTGAGATACAACAAGAGACACCCCGTACTGATGCAAAATTCAATAAACAGTTTGTCAAAGAGCCTGTGCGCTTTGGTTTCTTTTTTTGACTTCAAACCTGAACGTGTCTGGCCGAGTTTGTACAAACCACTGCTCTGAGCTGTGAGGGCGTTGGAGATGAGCCTTTATAAGGGTGGTTTTCAAACCTCTTTCTTCAGGCCACCTTCTCCCACATTACTGTTCCTCTGCTATGTCTAGATCCTTGTGACAGGAGTGTGGTTGATATGGGAAGTACCAACAAATGACCGCCCTCACACCCGCGTTCAAGCCCAAGGTAGAACTCAGAATTCTGACTAAAACTGATGTCACCTCCCCTTAGTCTGCTTCCTGCCTGTCATTGTGGCTGGCTACTGGCCCTAAGGCCAAAGGACTCCAGATCTCTGACTCAGGCTCATGGCCCCCTCCCTCCACACTCACCTCTGTCATCTCATCTTGTCAGGAGTGGCAGTGTGACTTCCTTGGCTTTTCAGAGAAAGATAGACAGTGTTGACAATTGGGGTTTTAGAGGGACGTTGCATGGGAGAGGGCAGCCACTGGGAGTGCTGTGGGCCAACTCGAAGCTACCATTCCCACGCAGAGTGTAATGGTAATTCAGTCTTTAGCCCCTTGGATGGGAGGAGGAGAGTGGATTCTGGCCTCCCCCAAGGCTGTCCCCACTCAAGCCAGGGACCTAAAAGAGCTCAGTGGTGTGCATTGACAGTGACCAGCATTCTCAGTCTTGCCCCAATCTTCTTTGCTCCCTACTGTGGATCAGGGAACTGTATAAGTCACATTTGAAAACATTTGTTCTAGAATATAATCTTGCCCTATAGGATTTTGGAGGTGGGGGTGGGTAGAGCCCTGATGAAGTGAAGAAGCACAAAGAAGGATCTCGGTCCCCAAACGTGAACCTCAAACTTAACCAACAGACAGCTTACGATTTTCCTGCAAAACCTGTTCTCCTGGTCCTCCCTATCTCAGGGCATCTTTGACTCCTCTCTTTCCCCTGTGCTCCACATTCAGTCCAACAGTCAGCCTTAAAAGCGCTTCAGAAGTGCATCTAGAATCCATCTGCTCTCCCCATCTCCACGGCACTCTCTTGAGCCACGCCACCGTCATCTCTTGCCTGGAAGATGGCATCTCCCTTTGCTACGTGGCCTTTACTGCTTCTGTACTTGATCTACAATCTTTCCACATAATAGCAACCAAAATGATCTTTCAGTGTAAGTGAAATCATGTTATTTCTCAGCTTAACATTCTTTAGTGTCTTACCATTCTATCTAGAGCAATATTTTAGCCCCTTACCAGGCCTAGGAGACCCAACAGTTCCCCTCAATCTTGACACTCCAGTCGCTGGTTTTTTTTCCCCCAAGAACCTAAGAGGTTTTGTACTTAATACCTGCTGTTTCTGTTTGTTTGTTTGTAGCCTGGGACTGTTCTTTCCTGTTTAAAGACATTATATTCTAGAGCAGTTTTAAGTCCGCAACCAAGGTGACCAGAAGATACAGCGGTTTCCCGTACACCTCCTTGCCCTCGATGCATAACCTCTCCCACTATCAACACCCTGCGCCAGAACAGCACATTTGTTGCAGTCGGTGAACCGACATTGACACACCATTCAGGTCTGAAGCCCTGAATGGCACCTCATCAGAAAGGCTTTCCCTAACCACCTGAAGCTTAAGAAACACCACCCCCTCCACCCGGCTCTCCTATTACTCTGTTTAGTTTCCTTCATAGCAGCAGTTACTGCTGTTTTGTGTGATGATGCTCATTTGCTTATTTATTGTCTATCTCTTCTATTAGAAAGTAAGGTCAGTGAGAAGAGGGAATTTTTTCTGCGTGGTTCACTGATATGTCCTCAGTGCTTGGTGGAGAGTGGACACCTGATACACACTGAATGGATATGACGGCCCTATCTGCTGTCCTACCTCAGCCTTTCCAAACTGCTCTCACCCCACTCAACTCTGAAGCTTGACTTCAGCAAACTTCCAGCTAACCACGGCTGGGCTCTGCACTAGATCGGCTGCATCAAAGTCACCATGTGTGTGCATTCACTCCCAATGCTGCCCTTCCCGCCCCGCCCCGTAACCAAGCCTAGTGCCTTGGCCCCTTCTGTTCTCTCACCCCAACACACATGCGCACACACGCAACCCTTGGCAACTCTGGGGATGTTTAATAAGAAGATCGTGAGGGACTTGGGGGAGTCAGACACTGGGATCGCTGAGAAGTGGGGGGAAGGAAGGTTGCCAAGGCTTCCCGGAAGCTCAGCCCCTGCTGGTCCCGTTCAAATGGTGGAGTCGTTGGCTGATGTTATGTCATGCAGCTGGTGGCGGAAGGAGAGTCGGGCTTTCCTGCTGAAGTAAGCACCAGACCCTAGGGAGGGTATCTCTCCCTCAGTCATAATGGGGGCTATAACTGGACTGGGATCTGGACCTGGAGGGGAGGCTGGATCCAGACCTAAAAGGGAGATTGGAAGAAGAGCTGTGAGTCTGGGTCTCCCTTTCCTCTCCCCAACATCCTGGCCTCTGGTGAGGAGGAAAGAGGCCAGGGAAGACATCTGGGGATCTGAGGAGAGTGTTGGTGGCATCAGCAGGGAGCGAAAGGGGGGATGTTGAGAGAGCAGGGCTGGCTTCACTCTCCTGTGACCTGTACAGTTACAAAGGGCCCCACGCTCGGAAGGGCCCCCACTCTGGGTGTACTGCTAGGCTGTCATCATCATGAAATTCTTAATCATTTTTTTTGCTGTGGGGTTCCATTTCTCCATTTTGCATTGGGCCTTGCAAAGTATTTAGCCAGCTCTACGGGGAAATGATAGACCCACCTCCCATCCAGGGAGGCCGACTACCCTTTTCCCTTCTCTGGTGTGAGAATTTACCTTTCTCCCAGGGCAGTTTATCTGTTTGCCCAACAGCCCGCCCTTTTTTCTCAGTCTCCCCCATACCTGCTTCTCTTTCAGTCCCTCGCTGTCTCCGGCACCTACACCATGGGAAACACCATGCCCTCTTGAGACCCATCTCCACAGTGGAGGAGACCAGGGTGCTGGGAATGGCCAGGAGGGCCTCAGGAGAAGGGGTGTGGTTTCCAAGCCCCCCCACTGTGGGCAAAACTACCACTTAGCCTCAGACCGCCTGGTGATTATAGGCGCCAGGAGATGGAAGGGGGAGAAGAGGGTGGAGGGATACTACACTCCAACACCTATCCTTTTGTGCCCTCTTAATTTGGGGGCTCTCTTGAACCTCATGGGATGGGCGGCATGGCAGAGACAGACACAGATGTGCCGGGACTGACAGGTACAGTGAAAATTCACTACAGCAATGCTGGACAACTTGGAGGCAGCCTATATACTGCTGGGGGTTCATCTGTATTTTCAAATGAGAGTTTAGAATTCCCAAGATGTAAAATTTTAAGAAATAGTTTTTTGTTTTGTTTTTTTTTAAGAATAGGAAACTTTACTAGTCAGGGAAATATAAGGCTCTCATTAAATGGTCTGGTAGCTCTTGTCCCCTTTTGTGAAGATAGTTGTAATTGATTAATTACCCTGTGCCAGGTGGATTCTAGGGACTTGTACGCGTTATCGCATCTCGTTTTATTATGGCAATGACCCTTCGAGACGAGTGCTATTACTATCCTGATTTTACAGATGAGGAATCGGAGGCCCCGAGAGATTCGGTAACTTGCCCGGGGTCACAGAGGCAGTTATCAGCAGGGAAGGAGCTCACCCCTATTTCCAACAGCCTGACCCCGGAGCCCACGCTGCCACCACACTGAGCTTCCCCAGCATGTCCCTGCCAGGCACTGATGCCCTCAGCCAGACCCGGGGAAGTGGCCAGAGCCTACCTGGGCTGGGAACCTCAGGTCCAGAGCACCCTAGAGCACCCTAACCAAGGACTCTAAATGCCCTCTAGTAAAGTTGCACTATATCATTCCCTGAGGGGCACTGATGTGGGTGAGAAAGGTTGGGAAGCACTGCTGACTGCACTGCCTTGGACAGAAATGGTTGTTTTTGTTTTTTGTTGTTTTGGTTTTTATTTAAGATTTTATTTTATTTTTTTCAGAGAGGGGGAAGTGAAAAAGGAAGAAGCAGAGGGAGAGAAACATCATTGCTTTTCGTACACCCCCCCACCCCCCGGACTGGGGACCTAGCCCGAAACCCAGGCACGTGCCCTGACAGGAAACTGAAACGGTCACCTTTCGGTTCACAGGCCAGCGCTCAGTCCACCGACCCACGCCATGCGTCTAATTTAACGCACACATCCTAGTGTGCAGCTCTATGAGTTTTGACAAGCGTATACATCCATGTGATCGCCACCCCAGTCAAGATGTAGGACATTTCCATCACCAAGGCCCCTTATGTGCCCCCTCATAGTCAATCTTTTCCCCAAGCCCCTGACACAGGCAACTACCCCTCTGATTTCCAGCACTATAGATTAGTTTTCCCTGTCTCAGAACTTAATATAAATGGGATCATAGAGTATTACTCTTTTGTGTCTGGCTTCTTTCATCATAATGGTTTCGAAATTCACCCACGCTGCATGTATTAACAGGTTGTTGTGTTTTGGGGGTTTTTTTGTATTAACAGCTTTATTAAGAGATACTTCACACATCATAAAATTCACACTTTTAACCTTTTGTCCAACATCTTAGCAAGGCTGCTGTGGCAGCAGCCGCTCTCTGAGCTTCCCCAAAGTGCTAAAGAGGACAAGAAGAGGAAAGATGCCCAAAAGTCAGCCAAGAAAAACAAAGACCCAGTGAAAAATCTGGGGAAAGGGCCAAAAAGAAGAAGTGGTCCAAAGGCAAAGTTTGGGAAAAGCTTCAATAGCCCAGTCTTATTTAACAAAGCAACATACGGCAAACTCCGTAAGGAATTTCCCAACTATTAATATAAGCTTATAACCCCAGCCGTTGTCTCAGAGACTGAAGATCCATGGTTCCTTGGCCAGGGCAGCCCTTCGGGAGCTCCTTAGTAAAGGACTTATCCAACTAGTTTCAAAGCACAGAGCGCAAGCAATTTAATTTACACCAGAAACGCCAAGAGTGGGGAGGCCCCAGCTGCTGATGAAGATGCGCGAACGACAGGTCCCATCAGCTGTACGTTTTGAAAAATAAAACTTTATTAGATAAAAATTCACTGAAGTATACAATTCAGTGGTTTTTACTGTATTCACAGAGCTGTGCAACCATCGCAACCAATTTGGTAACATTTTCATACCCTCAAAAGAAAGTCTGTACCCATTAGCAGTCACTCCCCTGTGCTCCTCTGCTACTGGCAACCACTAATCTACCTTCTGTCTCCATGAGTTTACTTATTCTGGACATGTCATATACGTGGGATCATAGAAAATGTGGTCCTTTGAGTCTGGCCTCTCTAACTTAGCATGTTTTCAAGGTTCATCCAAGTTGCAGTGTATCAGTACATCGTTCTTTTTTTATGGCTGAAGAATATTCTATTGTTGAGATTAAACTACATTTTGTGTGTCTATTCACCAGTGAGTAGACATTTGGGCTGCTTCTACTTTTGGGCTATTTGAATAATGCCACTACGACATCTCTGCACAAGTTTTCGCGTGGACGTGTTTTCAATTCTCTTGGGTCTATACCTAGAAGAGGAATTGCTGGGCCATGTGGTAACTGCAGGCTTAACATTTTGAGGTGCCGTTCTCCAAAAATGGCACCATTTTACACTTTATTCGCTTTCATAGCTGAGTAATATAGCCTATATACCACAGATTAACCAAAATCAAAAACTTCTGCTCCTCAAAAATCATCATTATTTTAAAGGACAAACAACATTCTGGAAGAAAACATCTGCAATACATACACCTGATAAAGGATTTGTATCCAAATACACATTAAAAACTCTTACAATTCAATAAGACAAATAACACGGTTTTTAAAAACTCAGCCAAAGATCTGAACACTTTACAAAAGATCTGCAAATGGCTAATAAGCACATGAAACACGCTCAGCAACACCAATAGTCAGTGAAATACAAATAAAACTACAGTGATGGACGATTTTACTTATTAGAACGGCCAGCAAGTGAAGATCGAATGACAGTATCAAATGCTGGCCGTCCGTGGAGCAACTGAAAATGTAAGATGAAACAACTATTTTGTAAAACAGTTTGGCAGTTCGCTGCAAAGATAAAGCAGAGTTATTGTATGACCCAGAAACTCCAGTCCCAGCTATTTACCCCAGAGAAATGAAAACATGTCCGCACGGACTTATACAGGACCTTAGAGAAGTTTTATGGTCACAGTAGACAAAAACAGAAACCACCCAATATCTATCCAAAGAAGAGACAAAGAAATTTTTAAAAAATTTATTGTCCATTACAACCTGAAAATGTCCCTGTTTTCCTCTAGACTGTAAGTTCCAGGACAGCAGGTTCCATGGTTGTCTTGTTCACTATACAGTGCGCTTCAGGTCTGGCACGGAGCGAGTGCGCAATAAATGTTGAATGAATGAAAGAATGCAAGCTTGCGTACGTTCATGAATTTATGGCCACCATCCCTCGGAACTTTTACCACTCCTTCCATCTAAAAACGCTGGCCGAAGCAGGCCCGGCGTGGCTCACTGCCCACCCTGGAAGGGTGCACCCGCCGGTCTCCACCGGGGCGCGTCTCGACAGGGGCCGGCAAGGGCCCGGGGGCCGAGTCAAGGCGCGGTAAAGTGTGCGGCGTCGAGCGCCCACAGGGAGGCAGCAGGGCACAACCGGACCGACGGCGCGGGACCGACAGACAGACTAGCTGACGGCGCCCGCCCGACGCACGGAGCCAGCCGCCCGACCGCGCAGACCCACAGCACAGGAGGTGACTCCCGACCAAGGCCGGCAGGGCGGCGGAGCAGGCCGGGCTGAGGGCGGCGGGGGCGGGACGGAACAGACGAGAATCCCGCGGAGGTGAGGCGGGGGCCGTTCCGCCCCCGAGGGCAGGCCCTGAGCGCCGCCCCGCCCCAGTGCGCTGGGGTGTGGGCTCCAGCTCCGGCTCTTCTCGGATCCCTCTGCACGCTACCCAGCGGCGAAGCTGGCTCGGGCTGCCAGGGTGAGGGGACCGGGGAGGGGGCGCCGCGAAGGGCACGGGCCCAGGAAGTCGGGCGGGGTCCGGAATGAGCCCGGGCTGCAGGGCCTCCTGACTCAGCTGCACGCTCTGATTTTGAGGTTTCCCTCCCAGGCGGGGAGCGCGTAACTTCCTCTTTTCCGCTTGGACCACCTTTCCCAGCCGGCCTGGCCTAACTTGAGTGACGGCGGTTCCGGGCCCCTTGCGACCCCGGGCCCCCCTACCCTGGCGTCCGCTCTGCCCCAGTTCAGAGCCACTGGGGCCTGGCCGGGTGTTCCTGGCTGCGTGCCCCTGATTACGGGACGGGAGGCGGGGTTCAGGGGTTCTGGATGCAGGACCGAGTTAGGGGATGGAGGTTCAGAGGCGGGTTGGCGGGGCATTGCAGATGCTGGGGCCGTAGTAGTACGAGAGAAATTGGGAGTTATCAGGAGCTAGGCCGGCGGGTAGGACGGGGACCTGTGGCAAGTGGAGAAGCGTTGGGGGTGAGATAGGGAGCAGAGTTTTCTGCAGGGCAGATCATTTCTCTGAGGCTCTCCCGTATTCCTAGGATGACGGCTCAGCCAGAGAGCCTCTTCCTTTCTGGGGGCGACCTGGACTCCAGCCAGCTACAGATGGAGCCAGATGAGGTGGACACTCTGAGAGAGGGAGAAGACCCAGGTACACAGGGAGGATGACCCTCGGGGAGAGGAGGAGGAGGGGGCCAAGACCTCCTGGAGCCTACACTCTTCCACTTTCTTTCCTTCTAGCTGACCGGATGCACCCGTTTCTGGCCATCTATGACCTTCAGCCTCTGAAAATGCATCCGTTGGTGTTCGCCCCTGGGGTTCCTGTCACAGCCCAGGTGGTGGGCACTGAAAGATATACCAGTGGCTCCAAGGTAGCTGGGCTGGCACCAAGGGGTGGGGGGTTAAGGGAGAACTGGCCAGCGCTGGGGGCTGTGGCCCAACCAGGGGACACCCATTCAGTTCCTCAAACCTCCAGGTGGGGACCTGCACTCTGTATTCTGTCCGCTTGACTCATGGTGACTTTACCTGGACAACCAAGAAGAAGTTTCGCCATTTCCAGGAGCTACACCGGGACCTCTTGAGACACAAAGTCTTGATGAGCCTGCTCCCTCTGGCTCGGTGAGGGAGAACCAGACTGCTTCCTATGAAGGGCAGGTGCAGCTCTCTCTCCCTGTGGCAACAGGAGCTGTTACTGCCCCAGCCCTCATCGGGTCTTTCTGCCTGTCTCACCCCCAGACCCCAGCCTTTCCTCCCCCAGGTACTTTCCTACTTCCTGGCCGCTGGGCTCCCTCCTCTGACCCTGGTTGCCCGGAAACCTTCCCTGCTTAGCTCTCTATGCCCATGGTTCTGTGTCAGTATCCTAGCCAGGCGGGGTGCCCAAAATGCCCTCGGCAGCCTCTCCCATTTCTTGTCTCCATTCTCAGCATAGGAGGCCTTCCTCTGCCAGCCTCCAGGCCTCCTCCCTTTCTCCAAGGCCCCTTCTCCAGCGCTTCAGGAACCCAGGCCCTGAGCCGCCCGGCTCTTTCTTGAGCCTCACCCCATCCCTTCCACAGCTTTGCTGTCCCCTATTCTCCAGCCCGAGAGGCAGATGACAGAGAGATGCCCTCTCTACCCCGAGCAGGTCCTGAGGGCTCCACCAGACATGCATCCAGCAAACAGGTGCGACCAGACGCCTTTGGGAGGGCGTTGGTGTGCAAATGGTTCTGGTCCCATCTGTCTCGTCTCCCATTTCTGCTTCAGAAATACTTGGAGAACTACCTCAACCGCCTCCTGACCATGTCCTTCTACCGTAACTACCATGCCATGGTGAGATTCAAGGGCTGGATACCTGGGTCTTCGTAGGTGGAGCAGGATAGTCAGACCCCCGAGGGGCAGAGGACTGGGATCAGTAGGGTCTGAGGAGCTGAAAGCCGGAGTCTGTCCTCTGAGCCTTTGTTTTCTTGTGCAGACAGAGTTCCTGGAAGTCAGTCAGCTGTCCTTTATCCCAGACCTTGGATCCAAAGGACTGTAAGTGTCTGACACCCCTCACCTAGCTACCTGTAAATTTCTGAATCTCTGCCGCCAGAGAATGGGGAACACAGTGAAGGGTGGGCTGTGGGGTCTGGATTCCCCGTCCGGCATCTGTTCCTGATCTTCCCCACAGGGAAGGGGTGATCCGGAAGCGCTCCGGTGGCCACCGTGTTCCCGGCCTTACCTGCTGTGGCCGAGACCAAATCTGCTATCGCTGGTCCAAAAGGTAAGGCCCGGAGTGGGGCAGCTGGGCCTTGGGTGGGAATGGAAGGAGAACCCAAGGGCAGGGAGGAAAAGATGGAGAACTTTTGCTCCAGGTGGCTGGTGGTGAAGGACTCTTTCCTGCTGTACATGTGCCTCGAGACCGGTGCCATCTCCTTTGTTCAGCTCTTCGACCCTGGCTTTGAGGTGCAGGTGGGGAAGAGGAGCACGGAGACTCGATACGGCGTCCGGATTGACACCTCCCACAGGTCAGACCTCTCTTGTGCTGACAGACACCTGGTCAGTAAATTACCAGCCTCAGGCCCTGAGGGGAGTTTCCGGAAAGAGCCCATGGAAGGAGGGAAGGCATTCCTGTGATTTGGCCATGATTTGGAATGAGGGAACTGTTTATCTAGCTGCTCAGGACTGCTCTTAGAGTCTGGGCCCAGAGAAAGGGGGCTGAGTATAAGCATGGCGGAGGGACTCTTGACATAAAAGAAATGCACTCCAGCCCTGGCTGGTGTGGCTCAGTGGTTTGAGCACCAGCCTGCGAACCAAAGGGTCGCAGGTTCGATTCCCAGTCAGGGTGCATGCCTGGGTGGCAGGCCGGGTCTCCAGTGAGGGGCACATGAGAGGCGACCACACATTGATGGTTTCTCTCCCTCTCTTTCTCCCTCCCTTCCCCGCTCTAAAAATAAATAAATAAAATCTTTCTTTTAAAAAAAGAGAGAGAAGAAATGCACTCCATTCATTCATGTGTTCATTTAACACACCTGAGTGCCTGCCACAATACTAGGTGAGAAGAACCTGGCTGTGCATCGGGCAGATGTCTACCCTGTCCCTGTGGGGTCGTGATCTAGGGACTAAGGGAGGAAGTGGGAAAGAGGTGATGGCTAAAGGGGGGAGGTTTCTGGGCCTGGCCAGAGGCACCAGAGGCACCAAAGGCACGGACTGTGGTCCATCTCATTGTGCCTGTCTAGGTCCCTGATTCTCAAGTGCAACAGCTACCGGCAGGCACGGTGGTGGGGCCAGGAAATCACTGAGCTGGCCCAGGGCCCAGGGCGAGATTTCCTGCAGCTGCACCGCCACGAGAGCTATGCTCCGCCCCGGCCTGGGACTCTGGCACGGTGGTAAGGCACTGACATCCCTTCTGAGCTTGTCTGTGGCCTTCTCGACCCCCTTGGTGTTTACTGAGTCCTTGATCCTCTTTTGTCTCCTTTGACCTCAGTCACCTTCCCCTTTGACTTCTCCAGTCTCCCTGGCTCCCTGGCCCCTGTCACCACACTGACCCGATTCTGCTCTGACCTTTCTCGCCCTCAGACTTGATCATCTGCTCTGATTCCTGAACGATCTGACCTCTTGTGATCTTTTGAACCCCCTTTTACCACACTGACCAGACTTTGTGTCCTCTACGATCTCCTCAAATCTCTCCGATTTGTCTGTTTCGTTTAGTAAGCATTTTCCGAGCACGACTATGTGCCATATCCAGTGGCAGGAATGAGACACAGTCCAGTAGGTGATTCAGTCACCAAACAATGGGAACGCACCACGCAGGTGGTAGATACGGGTACGAGCACAGAGGAGCGGTGCCTGCCCAGTGTGGGAATGTCAGGACTGGGCTTCCAGAAGGCAAGATAAAGACAACGAACGGAAAGGGGCAGTCCGTGCGGAGGAGCTAGAAATAGCCTCGTGTGTTCGGGAACCACAGGTCTGACTGTTGTTGTGGGGTGAGGAGGAGTGGCCAGAGAGGAGTCTAGGAGCTGGCAGCCCCTGATGTGTCCCCTCATACTAAGCTGAGGACCTCTGTGACAGGCAGGGGGCAGTCCTGGAAGGTTTGTGTCGAGATTTGTTTTCAACGTAAGAATAATAATAGCCAATATGTACTTAAGTAGCACTTTCCATGTGCCAGGAACTATTCTAAGTGTTTTGCATGTATTAGCTTATCGAATCTTCACCGCGACCATCCAAGGCAGGCATAGTTATCCCCATTTTACAGATGAGGAAACTGAGGCAAGGAGAAGTTAAGTGACTTGTCCAGGGTTACACACACCTTGTGAACCAGGATTCAAATCCAGGCAGTCTGGGTTAAGACCCTGCTCTTAACCACTGTATTAGAATGTTATTAAAAAGTCAAACAATTTGGAAAGGACGTCCCACTCATTGCACAACCCTTTATTTCCCTTGACCCCCCAGCCCTCACTTCTTCCCTCTACTCCCTCCCCACAATCCCGTTTCCCACCTCAGAAGTAACCCTGTCAACAGCTTGAAATTTATCCTCCCAGATTTTTTGCTGCATGTATGTTCCTTTTTGTTTGAACACAAATGAGGTCATGAGCTCTCCTTCGTTGACATGTTTTTTTCACTTAATGCATGTATGAGAGATTAGGTATTCAATTATTTCCCTTTTTTTACCTTTTTTCTCCATTTTTCATTCTTATAAACAGTGCTGCAATGAACATAACCTTTGCCTAAACATTTAATAGGATATATTCCTGGAAGTGGAATTACTATGTGCATTTAATGGTATTAAAGGATATGTACGTTTAATATTCTGATCGATACTGCCAAATTGTCCTCTGAAAGGGCTATAACCAACGTACCCATCGTCTGTGAGAATACACCTCTCGTCAAATGCTAACACTGAACGTTACCTAGGATTTTAATTTTTGCCAATCCAGCGAATTAAAAAATGTTATTTAATTTTGTATCAGTTTTCTTGTTGACTAGTGAACTTGAACATCTTTTCTTATGATTGACCATTTTAATTTCCTCTGTGAACTGTCAGTTTTTATTCTTCATTCACTTTTCCGCTGGCTTATACGATGTGTTGGAAGCCTTTATACGTGATGTATTAATCTTCCTAATCTGTCGTCATTTTCTTCAGTTTGCTGTCTTTTCTAATTTTTCATTTTATTTAGCTCATACTTGCAAATTTATTGCACTTTGACATATTTGATATCATCTGACCTCTCTGGTCCCTCTTGATCTTTGACCCTACTGTCTGCCACCTCTGACCCATGACTGTCCTCTGGTCTTCACTCTCCAGAGCTTTCTGGCTTCTGACTCTCCTGACCTCCTTGGCTTGGCCTCCCCCCAGGTTTGTGAACGGGGCAGGTTACTTTGCCGCTGTGGCCGATGCCATTCTACGAGCTCGAGAGGAGATTTTCATCACAGGCTGGTGGTAAGTTGGGGGAAAGCCCAGGCAAGAAGGGGTGGGAAGGGCCTGTGGCACGTCAACTTATGGGTCACGGGAGGGAGTCGGGAGGGAGGTGTGGGCGGTTGCCTGGGGCTTAGCTTGCCTTCCTCACGCCCTGAATCCCAGGCTGAGTCCTGAGATTTACCTGAAGCGTCCAGCCTATTCAGATGACTGGAGACTGGACATTATGCTCAAGAAGAAGGCGGTGAGGAGGGTGGTCAGGCTGGAAGGGAGGTGTGTTGGGGGTTGCCTGTGGCTGGAGGTTGCTTAGAAGGGACCAAATCATGGAGGAACACAGGAATCTGAGGCTTCAGGGGGAGGAAACGTGCCCATCCTGGCTCAGTGGCCAGCAAGCATCACCTTCTCCTCTTCCCTAAGGAGAACTGAGACCTCCTTCTTTATGCTCCTCTTCTACCTGGTATGGAATCCCCTCCCATACCCATTGTACTTTATTGTGTTTCCTGGGGGCGTACATGTCTGTTTGTCACTGGAATGATTAATATCACTAGTTCCAGTACGAGGCACAGTGCCTGCCACGTTGGAGGCCTCCACAGATGTTGATGGACGGGAGGAAAGATAAGTGGGCGATGGAGAGTGGACAGGCGAAAAGACGGGTAAATGATAGAAAGAGAGGTACACGGAAGGATGTGAGTTTGGAGAGGCAGATCCATCGGAGGGTGAGTGGGTAGTTGGATGAATGACAGACAGTAGGTAAGGGGATGAGTAGGTGGGAGATGGGTGGCTAGGGGGTGGGTAGGTGTGTGGATATGGAGATGGATGGGTGAGCGAGTGGATCGCTCGCCCACCGCTTGGCGTGCTGTAAGCATCACAGCAGGGTGTGAGTGGCAGAGCATTGGGAGCCTCCAGGCTGGGTGTAGGGACATCCAGGAATGCTGGGCAGGGGGAGGGGTTCGGGAAGGTGGAAAGGGGCCGCTCTGAGAGAGGCGTCAGGATCTGACACCCTGCACACCACCAGGAGGAGGGTGTCCGTGTGTCCATACTGCTGTTTAAGGAAATGGAGTTGGCCTTGAGCATCAACAGCGGCTATAGCAAGAAGGCCCTGATGCTGCTGCACCCCAACGTGAAGGTGACCCGTGCCCCAGAGGCCCTCCCACCCCGCGGCCCTCCTCGCCACACTTCCCCATCCTCCTAACCCTCCCTTTCCGTAAACACCTTACCTTTCTAGCTTTCCATTTTCCTCCAAACACCACCTCTTGTCTCTCCCTCACCCAAGCCCACTCTCACGAACTCTTCTTCCGTGCCTGCTCCAGGTGATGCGCCACCCAGACCAGGTGACACTGTGGGCCCATCACGAGAAGCTCCTGGTGGTGGACCAAGTGGTGGCCTTCTTGGGAGGGCTGGATCTCGCCTATGGCCGTTGGGATGACGTGCACTACCGACTGACGGACCTTGGCGACTCCTCCGAATCAGCTGCCCCAGAGGTGACCACCCCCCGCGGCCTTCTGCACTCCCCCAAACTCAGCTAACCTAAATCCGCACCCCTTCCCAGCGCCCGCCTTTCCCCTCCAGTCATTTCAAGCGCCACCCACACTCCGTGCTCCTTGGCCATCCTGGAACCACTTTGAAGATACGATGACCCGGTCCCTTTCCCATTGCCACTCACCACGCTCCCCCCACACACCAATTTCTCTAGGCAGGCCCGGGAGAGCAGACTCTGTTTCGTTCTTACTCTCTGTGTCTCTGTCTCTCTGTCTCACACGCTTTCAGTGTCCCTGTCTTCTCTTTGGCCCTGGCTCTCTGTGGCCTCCATGACCTCTCCTTGCCCATGGCTTGGGTGTGTTCCCCTCACAGCCTCCCACCCCGCGCTCAGACGCTCCAGCCATCCCAGACCACCCTCACAGCCAATTCTTCTGGCTGGGCAAGGACTACAGCAATCTTATCACTAAGGACTGGGTGCAGCTGGACCGGCCTTTTGAGGGTGAGGATCCCCGAGAGCTGGGAGTAGGGGCGAAAGTCAGAGCTGGGACTGAGAAAGGGGCAAGCTGGGTCAAGGACAGTGCAGCCTTCCCTCCGGTCGGCTCCTCCTCCTCCCTGCCTCAAGTGTCCTCAAGAGACCATCCCTGACCTCTCTCCTGACTCTTCTGGGACCCCCCAGATTTCATTGACAGAAAGACCACGCCCCGCATGCCGTGGCGGGACGTTGGGGTGGTTGTCCATGGCCCACCTGCCCGGGATCTGGCCCGACACTTCATCCAGCGCTGGAACTTCACCAAGGTGTTCACTCCCTCCTGCGGGTGCTCGAGGTTGGGAGGGAGCGAGGGACAGCTCGCCCCGTCCCACTGACTCTGCCGTTCCTCCACCTCAGACTACCAAGACCAAGTACAAGACGCCCATGTACCCCTACCTGCTGCCCAAGTCCACCAGCACCGCACACCAGCTCCCCTTCACGCTCCCGGGGGGGCAGTGCGCCACTGTGCAGGTGAGACGCCAACTGCAGCCTGCCTCCCACTCCTCCCTCCCTTTAGTCCACTCTCCCTGACCTCAGAGCCCCCCAGACTCCTGCCCTCCTGGGGTCAGGAGCCACATCATATTTACTGTCCTCCAAGGTCTTGCGATCAGTGGACCGCTGGTCAGCAGGGACTTCAGAGAATTCCATCCTCAATGCCTACCTGCACACCATCAGGGAGAGCCAGCACTTCCTCTACATTGAGGTCCGACTAGGGGGGAGGAGGGAAAAACATGGGGGGATGTCCCAGGAGAGAGACTTAGGATGTCGTTGGGATCAGTGTTGTGGGCTGGCGTAGCCGGGCTTGGAGAAAAACAGAAGCCTTGGTGGGGCGGGGTAGGGGGACCTGGACTGGTGATGTGGATGGCAGCTGGGAGCTGAGCGCAGGGGCGGGGACCTGGTGCTGATGTCTCCCTTGGGTCCCTGCCCCAGAATCAGTTCTTCATAAGCTGCTCAGATGGACGGACAGTTCTGAACAAGGTGGGCGATGAGATTGTGGACAGAATCCTGAAGGCCCACAAGTAAGGTGGACAGGCAGGAGGTGGGGGGTTGTGGGCGTGGCTTAAGCCCACCTGGTGGGGTGGGGTTTTGGGGGGAGAAATTACACCTCTGACTCTACTCCTCCCCCAGACAGGGGCAGTGCTTCCGAGTCTACGTGCTTCTGCCGCTGCTCCCGGGTTTTGAGGGTGACATCTCTACAGGGGGTGGTAACTCCATCCAGGCCATTCTGCACTTCACTTACAGGTGACCTAGGGGGGTCTCCATGGCCCCATTCACCCGTGTCCCCATCCTGGTTCTCCCCCGACTCCTTCCCACTGGACTTTTGAGGTCTCCCTCTCTCCTGACATCCCCCATCCCCTCCTCCAGCCTTTGTTTCTCTCGCCCATTCTTTTCCCTCAGGACCCTGTGTCGTGGAGAATATTCAATCCTGCATCGCCTCAAAGCCGCCAGTGAGTTCTAGGGTCTGGGGGGGTCAAGCCCTGGACCCCTGGGGAGGGGGAGATGGGCGACCTGGAGGCCCAGGTGAAGGGAAGGAGTCTACTATACCGGTGTGCTTATGGGGCTACTGCCCTGAGACCACAGGTGGTCTGTCACTGGAGAGAGAAGTATGTAGACTGGGCTCTAAAGGGCTTCCGAGGTGAGGAGGTGGGTGGGACAGGGCTCCATCGGCACTGCAGGGCACATCTCACCTCACTCCCCCTCCCCATCTCTTTTACTTACAGTGGGTACGGCGTGGCGGGACTACATGTCTATCTGTGGGCTCCGCACACACGGGGAGCTGGGTGAGCGCCCAGTCTCGGAGCTCATCTATATCCACAGCAAGATGCTCATTGCGGATGACCGGACAGTCATCATCGGTCAGTGCTGGATCTGGGTCCCTGGTGGTGAGACCAGGGTAGAACAGGCGGGGTAGAACAGGCGGAGCAGGACCGAGTCAGGGGCGACGGGATGAGGGGAGGTGACTGCCACTGAGGCCCGGTTAGGGATGGAGGCCAAAGCAGGCGTGTTGCCCGCAGGCACGTGCTCTGGTAGAGGTGACGGGCTGGAGGGGTCCCCCTGGGCACAGGCAGACATAATGTGCTCTGCGCCAACCCCAGGCTCTGCAAACATCAATGACCGCAGCCTTCTGGGAAAACGGGACAGTGAGCTGGCCGTGCTGATCGAGGACACGGAGATGGAGCCGTCCCTCATGGATGGTGTGGAGTACCAGGCCGGCAGGTTCGCCTTGAGTTTGCGGAAGCACTGCTTCAGGTAGACGCCTGGTTGGGTGCTACATGGTGTGTCGGGAGGTGGGGGCGGGGGGGTCCTGCCTTTTGAGAGGGTGGGAGAATTGCTTAGACATGGTACTGGATTTCCCAATAGGCAGACTGCTCAAGTTTGGGGTGCCAGCGAAGTAGCTGGGGATGCCTACAAAAGGAGAAAAAATACTTTGAAAATAATTTGGTATATTTTTTTAAAGCATCAGAGTAATTGCCAAAGTAGAGACAAATGAAGGCTTTGTTGGGCTCATTGACACTATTTTATCGTTTAGCATTTGCCTCCGTTTTGAATGACCTGGGGAGGCAGAGCATAGCCTCTCTGGCATTCATGCCCTCTGAGGATCTTAATCCGGCCCGGCTGGGACCCCTTTCTCCTGTAGCATGGTTCTCGGGGCAGATGCCCGGCCAGATCTGGACCTCCGAGACCCCGTCTGTGATGACTTCTTCCAGCTGTGGCAAGATACAGCTGAGAGCAACGCCAATATCTATGAGCAGGTGGGTGCTGAGGGGGGGTGGGCTGGAGGGCAGTTCATGGATTATCCTGTTCCGGGTGGGATGGAGAGAAGCCCCACTGCACCGCCGTCCTCAGAAGAGGCATGAGAGTCTGGGGGCATATCCTAGGATTCAGTGGCTCAGGGTCGGTGTGCAAGGAGATGGTGTGAGGATGAGGGCGTTCAGCTCAGTTGGGCTTGGGCTCTTGGCAAAGTCTCCCCAAACCTTATTGGCTCCCACGCCTCCCCTCCTCCCAGATCTTCCGCTGCCTGCCATCCAATGCCACACGTTCTCTGCGGGCACTCCGGGAATACGTGGCTGTGGAACCCCTAGCCGTGGTCAGCCCTCCCTTGGCCCGGTCTGAGCTCACCCAGGTCCAGGGCCATCTGGTCCACTTTCCCCTCAAGTTCCTGGAGGATGAGTCTTTGTTGCCCTCCCTGGGTAGCAAGGAAGGCATGATACCCCTAGAAGTATGGACATAGCTGCACCTCCAGCCAGAAGAGGTCACCAGCTACCGGGCTCCAAGTCCGGCTCCCTGGCCCCCGACCTTGAGGACTGAGGGCAGCGCCCCTTGAGACCTGCGGGAGGCAGCATCTCTGAAGGGGATGAGAGAAGTGACAGAGGACCCTTTCTTGAGAAGCAGCCAAAGAGGACACTCCCACCCTTGGGCTGGCGAGACAGGAGGGGGTCCCTGAGATATGCATCCTCCCTGCTTCTCCACTGCTACAGAGGAGAGGCAAAGCTCCCGACGGGAAGCCTGGGGCAAGACTTCCCATCCCTCCCTTCCTCTGCTGCAGGGCCTCTCTCAGCCCATTGCTGCCAAGGCAGAGGGAAGGATGAAGCTACCCCCTGGCTTCAGCCCCCACAGTGAGGAGGGGTAGAGGGTGCACACTGACTCCTTTTACCAGCCTGCTGACAGACACTAAGTTTTTATCAGTCCAATAAGCGTTTCATAAATAAAAGAGTAGAAAAAGATCCATGCCTCTTCTTCAGTCGACCTGAGAACTTGTCTCAGCCACCCCTCCCTGCCAGCACATGGCACCGGGCTTCCTGGCCTTCTTACCACCCCACTCCACTGTCCCTGCTGTCTCCATCTCCGCTGTACTTGTCTGCGGCTTTAGGGGCTCGGTCACCTAGCTGCTGGGCGAAGTTCACACAGCTCTGCCTGGGCAGAAGGAGACCAGGACACCTGGAGAACGGTGTCCTGGGGCTGATGTGGCAGCTGCAGGTGAGGGTGGTGCATAGAGAAGGTCCTGGAGGACCTGCCTTCTGTTCTTCAAGTGACAGCCCAGGGAGAGGCTCAGGGAAGCCCCTTGCGGTGTGGTTAAGGGCGTAGACTTAAGGTCAGGAAGAACAGGGTCCAAATCCCGCAGTTAATTGCTAAGGTGCCTTCTGAAGTCACAGCAGTTCTGGGCCTCAGTGACCCCAGCTGGGAAATGGGAGTAATACTCACGTAACTGGCTTGCTGTCAGATTCAGCCGTTGACTTAAATATTTACTCAGCACCTGCTTTTTGCCAGACACTGTTCTAGGCTCATAGAAGTGAGTACAGCAATGTCCCCACCCTCATGGGGCACGTAGGCACATATGTGCCGAAGCCTCACTGCCCAGTACAGTAGCCACTAGCCACTAGCCACATTTGGCTATTTATATTTAAATCAATTAACACTAGAAATAATTAAAAGATTTAGTTCATCGTTGGCACTAGCCACATTTCAAGTGCTCACTCGTTGCCCATGGCTAGCATACTGGACGGTGCAGGTATAGGTCACTTCCATCGAGGGACAAAGCTCTACTGGATGGTGCTGCTCCAGATGGAGGGAGCGAATGCAGGGTATCGTCCGCAGGAGAGTACAGCACGCGCCAGGTTGAGAAGGGCTATCTCCAGGGCGGGCGGGGAAAGGGATGCCAGAGGGTGTACAGAGAGTGCTGCGAGTGAGTCGGTGACTTTCATTTCTTAAGCTGAGCGGTGAGTATGTGACTATTTTATTATGTATGGGCATATATTTGTATGTATCTGAAATATTTTGCAACTAGAGCAAGTTCGGCACAGGTCCTGGCTCCCGCCTTTCATTCCCCCCAAGCCTCATTCCAGAGTCTCGAATGGACCACAGGGGAGTAGAGTGGTGAGTTCAGGAAGGCTTCCTGGAAGAGGGGTGTTCTGCAGGGCGATGACGTGGAGAGAGGCAATGCTGTTGTCTTGTTCCCATCCTTTCAAGTCCAGTCCTCCCTTCCTCTGAAGAAGCCATTTCCATACATGAAATCCCCCCTCCCACATTTAGCGGTCCCCTGGTACTAATTGGCATTCTGCTAATTAGCCTCATTGTCAGCACTAAGTGCCTCTTTCCCTAGGGTACCATTACCTCATTAACTGTGGAGTGGAGTGGAGGCAGCGGCTGCTGGGGCTGGGCCAGGGGCTGGGGCTTGGTGGGCTTGTTGCACAGTCGGTCCATCTTCCCCCTCCGTCCACACAGCAGTCCTTGAGTGTCTTAGATGGAGGCCACCACAGGGCAGGGAAAAGAGTACTGGGCTGGGAACTGGAAGGGTTGGCTCTAGACCAGCGATTTTCAACCTTTGTCGTCTCATGGCACGCAGAAGCGAATTATTAAAATTCTGCAGCGCACCAAAAACTGTATCTTTTGCCAATCAGACAAAAAAGAAAAAAGAAAAAAAAGGTATAATTTTGATTCATTTGCCCGGACAGCTATTGCGGTGTTGGCTGTTGTCATTTTTTTTATTTGACAATCTAAGGGTTTTCCCTTAGTGCCCCTGACTAAATAATCAGGTGTTGCATGTTTTAAAATTTCTTGTGGCACGCCGGTTGAAAATTGCTGCTCTAGACCCGGGTTGAAGAGAGTGAATTCAGCCTCCCAAGGTGGGCGGGAAGCACCGAGGGCAACTGCGCCTGTGTGAAATGTTCATTCTTCACCCAGGGGCACTACAATTTGTCTTATTTTTAATATATTAACTTTTCTTCATGCCTGATCTCTCTCAGATTTTATTAAGGACACGTACACATCACACACACAGAAGTGGCAAGAGTAGGTTAATAATAATTAATAGTCCAATAATAAATAAATAATACTCCTTGGCTGGGTCGCTCTGTCGGTTTGAGCGTTGTCCTGATATGCCAAGGTTGTGGGTTTGATCTCCGGCCAGGACACATGCAGAAGTCAAACAACGAATGCATGAACGAGTGGAACGCCAAATCAATGTTTCTTTCTCTCCTTCTCATCAATTAAAAAAAAAAAAACAAACAAGAATAAACCCTGTGTTTCATATACTCACAACTATAAGCCTACTTTTGCCAACCCCTCTACATATAAAAGCAGAGAATTAGGATAATGAACCCTCAGGTATCTGCAAATCCATACTCCGGCTTCGGTAATTATCAGCGGGGGGCCAATCTTGCTTACCTCTCCCCCAGATTAACTGCCTCTTGAGGTTTAGATGGCCATTCACCCTATCGCTGTGATCTTAATTGGCTCCTTCAACGATTCTGTATCTCTTTTAATTGAACGCTGCCCATGAGTCAGGCACTAGTTAAGTTTATTGAGGACCTAGGGCAGGCCACGTGTTTGCCAACATACTGAATTTTATTTTACGCTACTCTCCATGTTACTGTCTCCATTTTATCTCTATTTTACAGATGATAGACTTGAGCCTCGTAGAGATTTAATGACTTGCGAAAGCACTAACTTCAAATTCTTTGTTTTTTCCTACTGTCCCATGGTCTTGACCTCGAATTACTATATGTCGCAGCGTCTACCCAGACAACAGAGGCCTTCGTGACTTCAGTCACTCACATGTTACCGAACCACTAGCGGGTGCCAGGCCTTGTGTGGAACACAACTGACATAGTTCCCGTCTTTAAGGAGATGCAGCAGACATTTACAATTCAGTGTGTTAAATGTTACCATGGGTTTTAAGCCAGGCAAAAACAGAAGAGCCAAACTCAGTCTTAGTGAATCAAGGAAGGCTTCATGGAGAAGGGTTAGGACAAAACATGTAGGACGTGTAGGACAAAACGAAGGACAGCGGGCACTTTTAGAATATTCCGGGGAGAACAGACAGAAATGCAAAGGCTGGCGGAGGGTCTGCTGAGTTCTGAGAACGGCGATTTTAGTCTGGCCAGACTATGCAGGGTTGGACGGTGGAATGTGGGGCAACAAGGCAGGAGCAGCAGACAGAATCTTGAAGGGTCTTTGACGTCACACCTTAGACCCCACTCAAAAGACAACGGGGAGCTGGCGAAGGGTCTTAAACGGGAGAGTGACACCAGACTGGAGTTTTCGAAAAATCACTATTGGTAGGGAGAATTGATGTAAGGGGGTCGGACAGGGAGACGGAGGAGGACGCTGAGAAGAGTGATGGAGGTGAGTCGGGATTGGAGCTTGGACACGGACAACGGCAAGGTAAATAGGCGGGCAGGGGAGCAAGACTGGACGTGCAGCTGAAAGTACTAAGGAGAAGGATCCAGAAAGGAGGGTGGTTAGCCCCTTTCCAAGGACTTTTCATTCAAACTCTCCTAAACGATGTTTTACATTAAGGTTGGTGGTGGGGTCCTTCAGAGATAGTATTGCTTTTGGAAGTGATCTCGAGGATCAGCCTTCTCCCTCCACCTCACAGCGAAAGAAATGCCCAGAGAAGCAAAGCAACTTGCTCAAGGTCACACAGCATGTCCGTGGCAGAACATGACTCCTTATCCTTCATCTGGCATTACCGGGCCTCCAGGGAGGCTAATGGCAGGGGGTGCTATGCCAGCATAACTAGACCTAAGGTGACCTAAGCAGGATGTGAGGGGGTTAGACAAATTAGTCAGGGAATCATTGTTGAAACAGTTCCTTTGTGCAGCACAAGAGGTTCGGAGATTAAGGTTTGCGGTAAGAGTACCTATTTGAGATCTCTGATCGCCTCCTTCACACTCCCCTCTCCAGCTAGGGAAGGGGACAAAGCGCATTCCAGAGGCAGCCAGTCCCACCGACTGTACTCCCAACTCCTTTGTGGCTTCTCCAGCCAAGTTCTCACTGAGACGCCCCTCCTTAAGCGGCTCCACTGTTGCCATGGCAATTAGGTGGGTGGACAGCCCATCCTATCTAGAGGCCACCCAACCCTCGCGTGGGGAGTTACCATAACAACCCCCCTAGTAATAGAGGGGGTTGGGTTCCTCCCTCTTCCCCTGCAAATAGAGAAGTGGGTGGTGTGATTGGCAGCCGGGCACACGAAAGAGGAGGCAAAGGGAAGGAAAGGCGTCAAAGGAGAGCTGAGAAGAAAATGGGGGAGAGAAAGGGCACAAAGTAGGGGAAGGGAAGGAAACGCCTGTGCGCACGCGCGACGGCTGGTGGGCGCGCTCCGCGGCCTCCTCGGCCGACGCCCACTTCTTTCGAGCCGGGCTCGCGCGGCCGCTCAGCCCTCACGCGCGCCTTTCCCGAGCTCTCCTGCGCTTGCGCGCAGGTGTCGGCGCCGAGGGGGAGGGGGAGCCCAACGCGTTCGCGTCACGTTCCCTCGTCCACCCTCCCGGCGCGCCGGCACTCCGCGCCTGCGCAGGAGAGTCGGGAGGCTCGGGTTGCAGGCTCCCGGGCTGTAGCTCCTGTCAGCCCGTGGGTCGGTCTTCCTGCCGGCCCTCCCCCTCCCCGGTGGTGTCCGCCCCTCGGATCCCCCGATGGGGGAGAAGCGGCGACGGCGGCAGCGGAATAACCGAGCCGGAGCGTGAGCGGCCCTGGGGCCCTGTTCCCCGCGGAGGCCATGGGCGACCCAGCCCCCGCCCGCAGCCTGGACGACATCGACCTGTCCGCCCTGCGGGTGAGCGCGCCGCCCCCCAGCTTCGCCCTGGTTCCTGCCCTCGCCGCAGGGGAGCGGGTTGGCTGCACGGCTCACGTGCTCCCCGGGGCCCCCTCCAGCAAGCGCGCCCGGTCCCTCGGCGACCCCCGCGCCTTCCCCGGGAGCCCACCGCGCCCGGGCCCCCGCCCTCTGCTCTTCCTTCCACTTGCTGCAGATTCTGGGAGCCAGTTCAGTCCCCACCCTTGGTGCCCCGCCCCCACACTTCCCCGCCACCTCTACCTTTGGCTAAGGTCCCGGACCCCCTTCCCCCGGGAGGTTTGATGGTCACCCTCTAGTTCCCCTAAACTTAAGCCCATCACCTGCAGAATCTTTATTACGGTGCCCCTCCCTCCCCCGTTCCCTCCACTCCCTTGCCCTTCCTTAGGTCTTCTTCCCTCCCCCTCCTTTCTCTGTTTCTCGAATTTTGACTTTGCAACTGTCTTGACGAGCTTCCCCCTCATCACCCGCTCTCCTCCCCGGCCGCCCCTGAATTGCATCTCTACCTGCTCGGAATTTCAGCCTCCCATATCCACCCCACGTCTCCTCCCGTCGCTCTCGCCCCCCTGTTCGGCTCTCTCTAGCCCGTCTCTCGTGTTTCGAGTGCAGCAGTCCAAAACCCGGCATTTCCGGTCTCAGGGTCCCCGAGTGTTACATGACCAACTCCGCAGCAGCGTGGGGCTGGGAGCAAAGACAAGTGCACGGGGTGGGGGGAGGAGGGGACGCGTTTATTCTCTTTAGAAACTCTAGCATGGGCTGGGAAGAGGATATTTCTGCGTGTACACACGCAAAGCACATGCCGTGTGCTGTATGTGGTCGGCCAGGGGGGCTGGAAAAGCTGCTGGAGGGAGGGGGAGGCCAGGGAGCTCCTCAAGGAAGGGGCTAATTAGAAGAGGGATGAGAAGAAACTACTGCGGCAGGAATTTCTTGGAAGTACCTGTTTACCGTTCCCCCTGGGGCGCTTGCATGCCCTCATTTTGGAGCTTTCAGCGGCATTTATGTGCTTCGGCAAGGAGCTCCGACTTAAGGGGCCGTTCAGTGATTTCAAGGTGAACACTCCAGACTGTCACCCCCCAGTGGTGCTTTGTCCTGTGTCCTTCCGGTTTTTCAACAGGCCTAGATGGAGAGCAGGGGTTCCCGTCTGTGGGCTAGCTTCGCCTGAGGCCCTGTAGGAATGGTCTTCTGGCTTCGGAGTTAGCCAGGGAACGTGGCCAGTATCAGGAAAAGGCGGTCAGCTACCCAGGTGCCCCGGATATGACTGGAGGGGAGAGGGGAATTGAAGAGAGCAGAGTCATGTCGTTAATTGGGTTTCTCTAGGTGACACAGTTTTTCTTGCCATCCAGGTCATAATGTGTCTGGTGCAGTGTTGGGCTAGGAGACCTGACTTGCTGGAGATAAGGTTGCTGAGAAGGGAGACTGAGTATTGAATTACTCTGTGTGTGTGTGTGTGTGTGTGTGTGTGTGTGTGTGTGTGTGTGTGTGTGTTGGTGAGGAGAGCTTTGAAAGGCTTTAGGAGGGAGTCTCTTAGGGTTAGTTTCAACTTCGATTCTCAAGTGAAGCCATTGGAGTCTAGGATGATAATTCAGGCTCCCCTGGATGTGCTCCTCTCTAGGATGAACCCCCGCCTTTCCCTCCCACCTTGGTTGTTCATTAACTGGCCACAGGCTCTGTGGCTGCGGTGACCGTAATACAACGAAAAAGGGGTGCGTCCAAAGCGTGACCTTTGATTTAAACCTGGTGGGGCTCCGCTCGGGCTTCTGTTTCCCTTCAGCCGCCTCTGCTTGGATCCTCCGCCTGGGATTTCCAGCAATTCTGCAAACGCCCTTTGACCTTGGATGTGGCATTTCCCTTCTGGACTTCTCCGCTTGAAGCCGCACCAGCCCCCTTCCTCAGTTGCCTCCCGCCTTACTCTTCTCTCCCACTCCCGAGAGGTCACTGACCTGCTCCCAAGCGCCCGCCTTTCCTGCCTCGGGCTCCCGAAGGGAACCCTCGCCCTCCCCCGCCGCGGCCACCCCGGTACTCAGGGCCGGACGGGGAGCTGCACTTTCTTTGAGATGGGTCTGGGCAGGGCCTGCCTCCACCTTGCCGCCGACCCCTTCTCAGCGCCTGTCCCCTTTGCTCCGCCCCAGAGAGCCGCGGTGGCGTTGGGGAGCAGCTGGCTCAGTCATGTCTTGTTCTATTCCTGTCTGCTTTCCAGTGAGGAATTGGTAACCCGGAGAGCTAACGGCAAAGATGTTTCCCTTTGCATCACATCACCTCGTGTTGGGGGCCTGGTGAGGGGGATGGGAGAGGGCCATAGAAAGCATTTAATTAGCTGGCCTCGAAGAGCCCAGATTGTCATTCTCCTCTTGTTTCAAGATGAGGCTTGATTTTCAACTGGCGATGAGAGTAATAGTCCGATATTAGGTGAGATTGGATTGCACTAATCTCTTAGTCGTGTGTGGGGAGGCCACTTTGTGGCCACAGGCACACTTGACCTCTTTCAGGCCCCGTTTCACCATCAGCACAGAAGAATGGGGTTGCATTCCTGAGTTCAGGTCCTGGCTTCCTCACTCTAACTTTGGCCTCGCCCCTCCTCCTTTCCTTACTTGCTGCAGATTTCGAAGAGAGCCTTAGCCTCCCTAAGCCTCCGTTTTCTCGCTCTGTGTAAGTGAGGATGGTATAGTACTAAACTCAGAGTCGCCGAGGGTTAACGAAATACTGCTTGCTAAGTGCTTAGCCCAGGTCCTGGCACATACTGACCACAGGCTAGTCCTTATTGTAGCTAATTGTTATCAGATGGCAATCAGAGAAGCCTTCTGGGACAACCGTCTCTAAAGTAGCACTCCCTCCCCTGCTTAACATTGACATAAAATTTTATATAGCGTTCCCTTAGTCTGCTTTATTTTACTTCGTAGTATTTATTACCAGCTGACATACATATTTATTTTCCTCAGCCCTGACTGAAATGGAAGGTCACTGAAAGTTCAGGGACCGTTTTGTTCATTGTTGCATCCCCAGCGCCTGTAACTATTTCACACGTAGTGGGGGCTCAGAGGTTTGTGGAGTAGGCGCGTGTCGTGATGCGTGGAAGCCCTTAGCACAGCGCTCGCTTAGAGAAAGCGCCCAGTAACTGTCGCGCTTGTTAGGGTTCCTCTTGCTCCTCTTTTGTATACACACAATTAAGGATATTTCTTTTCTGAGTTGCTTTTGGACCCTGACCTTGTCTGGTGGTGAACAGAGTTCTGGAATTCTCCATCTGAGCAGTACCCTTGAGGTAAAGTTAGGCTCATTCAAGAGAAAATTTGGGCCCCTTGTTTCAGACCTTCCCTGGGTTATACTCCAGAAGAACCTTCTGACGTGGAGCTCTCGGCTTCTCACAAAGGACAAGTATCAGTGGAAGTGGACGGGGTGAGGAGGGAGCGGACCCCGGGCTGGCCTCCTTCCTGCGGATTGCTTCTCTGGTTGGCCCACTTCATAAATCAAACAGCTTCCCTTTACTGTCCAACCAGCTGGAAGTTTTAGACTGCAGTGTCCTTGAAACTGTGGAGCTGTGTTCAGTGTTGTGTGGAAATAATACGGAGCACAGTCAAGAGGGACTTGTTGCTAGGTAGTAGTGCGGACAGAGATGTTCTTTTCCCAATGATTTTGTGTTGTTTTGTCTGTGGATTTTGTGGTGTTGTGTCTGTTCTTTGGAGAAGCCTCTTCCTCTTCCTCGTTTCTTCATGAGGCTGTGGAGCCAGCAGCGCTTGGAAAGCTGGCACTTCCGGGCACGGCTCTCTGGGTAGCTGAGCAGCACAGGGCCGCTGCGGCGCTCCGATGCGCTGGCTGTCCAAATGTTGACGACAGGTGCCTCAGGCGGGGAATGGGAAGACTGACCTCCCACGGCAGAAGTAATGGCATTAAATAGTGACTTTTTTCTTAGAAAACTGCATGTGAGGAGTGGTGCTGTTTGGGGAGCTCCTGGCGTTCGGAATGAAGGGAAATGCTGCTTGGGCAAGATGATGGGAGGAAGGTTGCAGAGAGCTTTGCTGGAGCCAGGCGTTCAGCCAGTCTCCAAATGAGAGAAGAGACCACCGTCTTTTATCTTGTGGGACAGGACGGATTGCTGTAACCCTTAGTGATGGAGGGCGGGAAGGTCTTTGGAAAAGTGAGGTTTTGACAGGTAAGAGAACAGTAAGAGTTAGCAGGAGAGCCACCTGGTTTACCCCGACAAGCTCGCCCCAGCAGCTGAGTTAACACCATGCTGTGTAGAATCCTGATTTCAGACCTGGCCTCCTCCATTCCTTTCAGCTTCGGACGGTGCCTAAGACAGGGTCACTCATACAGGTTGCACACAGAGAGTGTCCTCACTTGTCCTCTTGGGCACAAGATGGCAGAAAGCGCGCAGCTACTCTTCGCAAGCTTGTACTCCAGCACGGGCCTGTAAGTGAGGAACGTGGTACTCTCCCAGCCCAGAAACATAGAACAGCTCCAGGACTGGAGAGCATCTTCAGAAGCCACCCGAGAGTCTGTCCGACTGATCGTTCTGTCTCCAAAGTTGTGCCAGAGAAAATTAAAATGAAATAATATCTTTTTCTGCATCGGTCAGTCACCAGTCATTGTCAGTCTGCTGTATTGAGAATCAGGTTCTAGGGACTATGGGAAGGATATATATAATATTGTACTCAGTACTATACTAAACTATTTAATCAGAGCTCTGGGAGCATCCACTTAAGAAATGCCTTTGTACCCCGACTGGCGTGGCTCAGTTGCTTGGGCGTCATTCCGAAAAGCAAAAGGTTGCTGGTTCGATTCCCACTCAGGGTCCCTGGCTGGGGCACGTGAGAGAAGCAACCAGCTGGTGTTTCTCTCCCTTTCTTTCTTCCTCCCTTCCCTTCTCTCTAAAAAAATAAATGAATAATTTCCTTTTCTTCCTTTTTTACTTTCTTTCTTTTTTTTTCTTTTTTTTTAAAGAAATGCCTTTGTAAGCACAGACTCCTCTTTTCTGAACTGTTCATTCTTTCCTCAATATTTAAGCGCCTTGGAGGTCAGGAATTTCTTGTTAAACCTGATTGCCATCATTATACTCATTTTCTGTTATCCTGTGGTCAGTCGTCTTGAAATCTGATATCCAGTCTTTTCCTTCCCCCAGCAACCACTTTATACCCCCAGCTCCCTCAGTCCTTTCCTTCCTAGGTTGAAGAACTAGAACAAAAAGTAATCAGGTTAGTAAGTCAACTCTCAAAGCATTTCTTGCATGCCTACAGAATATGGAAAGATACAAAATCGTTACTTGGCAGAAGACGTGGACCCTCTCCAGAGCCCACCTTCATTGTCTTCTCTCTCCTGTTTTTCCTGCCATTCCCCTTCCAGCTAACCAGTTCTTAACTTGAGTCTGGGATTCTTCCATCTACAGGAAGTTCCTCCAGAGAGTAACTGAAAAGGTGCTTGAAGTTCTGTATAAGGTTAGGGAATGGTAGGGGAAGGAGAGAAGAAGGGGATGGAATTATGATGTCTCAGGAATTCCTGGAGATTTTGTCCAGTGGCCAGATAGCCCGAGGATGTACTTGCTAACTGTGGGAAAGATTTCTTCTTCTGTCTGAGGAAACATCTAAAACTAGGCACAGATGATACAGTGACGAACAAAACAGCCATGGTTTCCTCTTGTGTAGTAGTAGGGAGAGACATTATTAAAATAATCGTGTCTAACCCATACATACAGTTGCAAACCATAGTAAGACTGTAGCAGAAAACTCTAGTATGACATGAACTCATATAACAAGAACCGTTTTTACTTTTTACAAGACAAAAAATTTGGTTGGTTGGTTGAGAGAGAAATAAATCACATAGCAGAAAACCAAGCTGGCACTGCTATTGAAAGGGTGGACAGCGGTGAACCAGCTGGTAGAGGCTGATGACCAGAATTGGGAGACCCTGGAATGGGGCCATTCTTAGGGTGGAGCATTTGGTCAAAAACCAAGGGCTTGCGGCCTGAGGATGGTGTGGGATTTCCAAAAAGATTTCTTCTGAGCCTTATTATGGGAGGAAGAATAAAGGTTGTTTCCAAGGGTAAGGATATATGTACATGGAAAGGGCATATGATTCACACGACCCTTATTTTTGTTTTAGTGGAGGGAGAACCTCTGCGGGATCTGTGGGCTCACGTACGGCCCTGCAGAGGGCGGATACACGTGCTCATTGTCTAGAGAGGGCCTGCGAAGGAGAAGAGTATGTCACTAGGTGTTTATTTTATTTTAAAACATTCTTTTAAAAGATTTATTTATTTACTTTCAGGGAGAGGGGAAGGGAGGGAGAAAGAGGAAGAGAAACATCCATTGGTTGCGCGCACCCCCAGCTGGGGACCTGGCCCTCAACCCAGGCATGTGCCCCGACTGGCGTTCAAACCAGCGACCTTTTGGTTCATTGGCCAGCGCTCAATCCACTGAGCCACACCAGCCAGGGCTAGGTTTTTTTTTTTTTTTAAATAAAAATTGTATCTATTTAGAGCATACAACATGATGTTTTGATATACACAGTGAAATGGTTACTGAAGTCAAGCTAATTGAAATATTCATCTCTGCACGTAATTACCTTTGACTGTGCGGATCAGCAGTTGTCATTAGTTTGAGTGGTTGCTGGGGTTGGAAGGCAGGTAAATCTCGCAGAGGTTAGCACAAGCAGGCTCAGCTGTGGTCGGCGGGAAGTGGTGTGCCCATCGGATGGGTAACGTGTGTAAATAAATGGGACTCTCAGCTTACACTGCGTGCGGGTAAAGAGTGAGCGGGGAGCATAGGTGGCGTGTTACTGATTTTGCATGTTTGAAATGAAACAGGGTTGGGGAAGCCACGGTCTTGGGCTTCTTGGAGGAGCGAGACTCCAGGAATGGCTTCGATATCAGGGAGGTGGCAGTGGAGAAGACAGTGGGACAGGCTGTGGGAGGAGCCTTAGTGGCTGGAGGGAGATGAATGGAAGAAATGGACTCTTTGCCAAAGAAAAATGGTGATGGTCGATCAGGGAGGAGGCGAGAAGACCGAGGAGGTAGCTCAGACCTCAGACTCCTCTGGGAAGCGCATATCCCCACAGCAGGAGAATCTTACAGGGCCGCAGGTGATAGGTGGAGTGGAGAGCTTCTGTAATCACAACCGGTAACGCCCTCCACTCAGAGTCTGAGGCTGAGTCAGTGCATGTGGCAGGGAATGCACCCTGCCTTCCCTTTAGGACGAGAGGGCCTCCTTGAAGAAGGCCTGTCATTGGTGGGTCCCCTGAAGGGTGATGGAAAATTCCTCACAGCTTGTTCTAGCAGGAACCATTTGAGGATGCGATCTGAGGGTCTTGCAGTGCAGAATTGCTCGCGGAGCCACAGGCCTGGAGGGGTCTCCCATGAACCTCAGTCCTTGCAGGGGCAGATTGAGGGTCAGTAGGGGCTGAGTGAAAAAGACCCCACCTCCTTCAAGAGTCACCTCAACTTCTGCTTTTTCTACGAAGCCTCGCCTGACTGAGCCAGCCCTCACTGTTCCTGTTCTCCACCTTCTCACAGACCTTACAGTTTAGCATTTGGTTATATGGCCTCATTGAATGATATTTTATGGTCTTGTTTTTCCTGTCACCTCCTTACATATAGGGACCAAGGGGGTGACAGGAAGATCTGTATTTTCCTTTGATCCCTCACAGTGCCTACAACAATGCTGAGCCCGTAGTAGGGGTTCAGTACTTACTTGCTTGGTAAGAGACGTGGATCTAAATATCCCCATGCCTTGTCCTTTCCTACTAGATTCAGTCCACAAGTACCAAAGCGTGCCCTGTGTGCGCTGTACAACAGAAAACAAAACAGGTACTTACTCAGCGTTTCTCAGTTCGAGTGGCACTGCCCTTCGGAGGGTGTTTGGAGATGCTGGAGAGAGAGGCTTAATTATTGCTGTGTCTTGGATGCACTAGCAGCATTTAGTGTTTGGGGGTCTGGGACGTGAACCACCCTGAAGTGTCTGGACAGCACATTAAAAAATGGGTTTTTTTTTCACCCAGTTTTCCAATAATACCTCTTGTGAACTTGTTGTGGACAAGGGGGGGTGGGGGGAGGTCAGGCGAAGGACTGGGCAGGTTCCCTTCACGCAGCTGGGAAGAAGTTCCCGAGCCACCTTTTACTGCTTCCTGGGTGGGGCGGGGAATGCAGGCTTTAAATTACTTTTGCGCATGGCAGTACATCTCGCCTGACCGCTTTTATTCGCCTGCCCGCGCACCTCAGGAGGCGAATGGGCCTGTTCTGCGCCAGACTGTAAGAAAGATTCTCCTGTTCTCTTCACCACCCACCCACTCTTTCTTTCAAGGCACATTTTTAAGAAAGTGGCAGAAGCATGTAGTACTTAGTCTTTCATTCTCAGCGGCTCAGGAAAGAGTCTTCAAGAAAACAGCAGACGGGGCACCCCAAAGTATAAGCAGCGTGAGGCAGAGGTAGGTGCGAGCCCACAATGAGAGGGCCGGCGCCTTTGTCTCTTCTCTCTGGCCTGCCGCCCCGTGATGGTCACCTTGAAGACGGAGCTGTCATGAGTTAGTGTCATCACTCCAATTTCAGGAGAATAACCAGAGGGTAGAAGGCCACTCGCCTCGGGTGCTCCATGGGGGAAACCAGCCTGGGAGGCGGGTGAGTGGCTGGGAGCAGAGCTGCTGGTGGGGACAAGCCGATGGAGCTGCCCATTCACTTCTCGCTGTCCCCTGATCTGATGTAGGAGAGCAGAGCTTGACGGGTTCTTGGTCTTTGTCTGGCTAAGGTTTGGAGAAGCTGGGAAAGTCCCTGTAACCGTAACAAGGTCATTTTATACCATGGATACTACCTTGTAGCCTGTGGCATTGAGGGGACAGGCAGCATGGCTCCGAAGTTTGTCAGTTTCTTTATCCCTTTAGACGGGTGGTAAGCCCTTCTTTTCTCTTTCTTCAGTTGAGAACAAAGATTGCTCTGATACAAGTCATTTACATTTTAATGTGTATTCATTTCAGAAGGGGTTTTGGGATCAGAGTAAGAATAATAATGAACACTTACTAGCAGTAGGTTCTCTCCTTATGTAATCGCAACTATCCTCACAACAGCTCTTTGAGTTGGATGATATTATCCTCATTTTCAAGGTGAAGAAACCAAGACTTGATAGAACGTGGGAGTTAAATAGCTTGCCTAAGTTCGGGCCACCATTCAGTGACAGAGCCCAGGCTCGGAGTCAGACTCCAGAACTTGAGCTGATTCACCCTGGCGCTGCTGGCGGCCTGCTCCCGGGGTCACGGTACAGGTGCGGTTCGTGGTGAGGGAGGGGCAGTGTGCAGCCGACATCCAGGGCTGTCCAACCTCTTGGTGTCTCTGGGCCACACATTAAATACATTGTGACGCGTAATCACAAAAAAATCTCATAATGTTGTAAGTAAATTGATGATTTTGTGTTGGGCCACAGGTCGGACACCTCCATCTAGACTGTGTGCTTTGAGCAGTATTGTTTGCTGTCTGCCTTCGTTGTCACTGTGGCCTGTGGCAGACGGGCTTTGTGGGATTCGGTGTATCATGCCATCCGCAGTGTCTCTGCGGTCGGGCGTTTGGAGACTTGGAATGCAGCTTGTCCCGTGGGTCGGAGGCAGCCTGTGTGAGGAATAGTTTTGGCCTTTCGAGAGCACATGCGCTAGGTCTGCGTCTTGGTAGGAAACAGGTTTTATTCACACACACGGGACAGTTTTTGAGAAAAGGGAGTTTGGGACTTTAGCCTGAGCCGTTGGGAGCTGCTGGAGGGTTGGCATTGGGGGGCACATGCTGGAAGTACAAAGCTCCATGGGGCCTGTGTCCAGAACGGAGAGAGATTTCTGGATATTGGGCTGCCTGGCAGAGAACTTCGATGGAGGAAAGGGAAGACATGAAAAGAATTCAGCTTTACACTGGAGGAGAGAGAGTTGAATGATTCCGAAAAGACCTGTTCTTCAGAAGGAGAAGGAAAAGGTGGTTTCGCCCTCCTTCTTTAAAAAAAAAGAAATCTTTTTTACTGTGGTTAAATGTACTCAACGTATTTGCCATTTTAACCATTCCTAAATATAAGTTCAGTGACATTATGTACACTCACGTTGTTGTGCAAACATTACCGCATCGGCCTCCAGTGCTTTTTCATCATCCCAGACAAACTCTACCCCTTAAACTCTCCATTCTCCCTTCCTCCAGCCGCTGGCAACCGCCATTCCACGTCTCCTCCCTTTTGTGTGTGTAGAGTTGAGCAGAGGGCCTGACATAACAGGTACTTGATATTTGTTGAGTCAGGTGAGGTGACCTGTCTCGGAAGTCCGTGTGTCATCAGCCAGCCCAGAGTACTCGCCTCCCTCCTGGCTCCATTGCAGGGCGATTGGCCTCCGAGGGGGATTTTAAACGAAATGGCTGCATGGAATTACAGGACGATTAGGCAGTGGGAAGAAGTTACGGGTTTCTCTTCCTTCTTCAGCTCCTGTGCCATCTCCCATCTGTGACTCACGTTCTGGTTCTGTTGTGCCATGTTCATCATCTGGCTTATTCTCGGCTCTTCTCATCCTGGGGGTCTGGTCAGTAGGGACTAGAGGACGTTGGAAAGAAGATCATTTAGGAGATGAAGATAAAAGTGGAGTGGCATTCTGCGTTTGTGTGTGAGGGCTATGTATGTGTTAATGGGACTTCTCCCTAAGTAGTAGAAGAAAATCACCCTCAGATGACTATGTGGGAACTGGTCGAGTGTCCCTGTCCTTCCTATGTCCCACCTTTCCCAAGGGCTGGCCAGTGGTCCACCTCTGGCTGGAGGCTTTATTAAACAGACGCATATTCGTGTGTTGTTAGGAACTGTTCTAGGTTGGAAAACCTCACATGGAGGTGATGTCGAGTAAGGGGAGAGAGTAGGTGTTTAATATTGGGCAGTGTGAGCCTAGATGCTTCTCTCCTGTGGGGTGACGGGTCATGGGAAAGGCTAAATGCTTATGTGTGGAAGGAGGTGGTTAACTGTTGACTGCTAAGGATGTTTTGGGGAAACCATGGGTAGGTAGCCTTTTAGGCCCCTTTGAGGTTCCCTTCCGACTTTCAGGCCTGCACGTTTTGGAGCTGGGTCGGGCTCCACTTCGCTCTGTGGCGCCTGGACCCAACGCATGACCTAGAATTGAGTCAGATTTCTTAGGCCAGTTCGCCGGGCTGCCCGGCCTCCCGACTTTCCTTTGTCCACACCATTTGCGGTTTTTTCATTGACCTTCACGGGGAAAGAGGCAAAAAGGAAGGAGAGACAGAATTGGCTCTCAAGTCACCCACCGACAGAGGAAGGCAGGAGAGCCCCATGTTGTAGAGAGACCTGTCTTATAGGTCAAAATCCAGGCCACAGAGGCCTTGAGCTGGCAGGTTGGAGGTGGCAGCTTAGGGCCCACTGGCCAGGGCTGTCTCTCAATCACCACTTCTTGTGTTGGACCCCAAGGACCAAGGGACAGTTTAAGGGCTCGTAGCCTTTCTCCCTGTCTTCTGTGCAACACAAAGGAGACCACACATATTTAGCATTCTCTTCCTCAGGGTCTGCCCAACACCGCATGCCCCTGTGCACCGCAGTCCCTCTCTCTGCAAACTAACGCTGGCTTTTCTCTGAGGTCGAACCTAAAAATCTTCGAGTGCCTACTCTGTGGGACACTTTGTTCATAACACTGACTCAAACATCTGAATGTCAGATGCGTGATTTGCAATGTGGTACATGGAAGGAAAGGTGCACTTACGGGGCAGTGATTGCGTGTATGAAGTGGGGCTGATTGCGTTCCTTGGACCGAGCCTGTTTTACCAAACCCTGGTGTTCAAAGTTTGAATGAAGGAATGTTCCGTTCACTCACTCCTAGAACCACTGCGTCCCTTAGGCGTCGTCCCCCAGTGCGGCATTAGGCACTGCTTGCGTGTGGCTATTATCACCAACACTAATAAAAGTAAAAAGTTATTTAAGTGCCTGTGTTTAAAGCAGAGCGTCCACAGGCCTTCTTACTTTCATTCATTCATGTACAGAATTTATTGGGGTGACATTAGTTCGCAAAACCTCACAGATTTTAAGTATACAACTCAACAAAACATCGCCTGCACACTGCATCGTGTGCCCACCGCCCCAAGCAGCCTCTCTCCATCCCTGTCCCCCCCAACATCGCCCGCCTCCACCTACCCCCCACCCCCTTTTCCCTCTGGCTGTCACCACACTGTTGCCTGTTTCTCTGTGTGTTTCTTTATTTTTAATCCTCACCCGAGGACATGCTTATCCATTTTAGGGAGGGAGAGAAGCGTTGGTGTGAGAGAGGAACATCAGTCAGTCGCCTCTCGTGTGCACCAGACTGGGGACCAGACCCGCAACCCAGGCCTGCCCCTGATCAGGAATCGAACCCGAGATGTTCCGATTTGTGGAATGAGGCTCAGGCCCACTGAGTCATTCCGGCCAGGACTGTGTGTTTCTCATATGTAGCTATCTATTTTGTTTGTTTGTTTGTTTTGTTTTGTTTTTTGTTCTTTTTTGTTTAATCCCTTTACCTTCTTTCATCCAGTTCCCCAAACCCCCTCCCTTCTGACAGCTGTCAGTCTTTTCTGTGTGTCCACGCCTCTGCTTTTATTTTGTTCACTAGTTTGTTTTGTTCATTAGATTCCACGTATCAGTGAAACTATTCATCTTACATTTTCACGGTGCCGGCAGTAGGTCAGGGTCTCAGAGCTAGTTAGGTCTGACTTCCACTCTGCTGTATTGCGCAGCTCCACCAGAAACAAAGGGCTCCCATGTATTTGGTCAGCCTGGGGTCCAGGGTGCATTCTGTGCAGATGAGGTATGCACAGAATAATGAATGCCCAGGTACCTCCCAGATCCCCTGTCCTGGCCCCCTAACTTCCTCAGACGGGGAAGAATTGACAGTCTCCAGAGAGCTCCCAGCTGGAGGCCTCCTTGACTGAAGGGGCTGTTGGAGCCTGAGCAGTGCGGTACACAGTGTGAGTGCGGCTTTAGGACCTGGGAGACCTCGTTCTAGATTCAGCCCCATCTCTGGTTTACAGGGCGAGTGTCATTTCTCCAGGACTTGGTTTCCTCGCTTGTGAAAGGAGAGGATGAGAACAGTGGCTCTTCATCGCAGACTCAGTCAGAATCACCTGGGTAGCTTTTTCACCTGTGTAGACCCAGCCTCACCGCTAGAGGTGACTCAGCCATCCAGGGTGGGGCCCTGGCGTCTGCACTCTCCCAGGTGGTCTGATGCAGATTCCCTTCCAGAACTACTGGACCAGATGATCCCTAAGGTTTTCCAGACCCAGGAGCCCACCCCTGCCTTCTTTCCTTCCTCCTTTCCCGAAAACCTTTGAGTGCGTGTATGTGGGACTCTGTTCACAACACTGACTCGAACATCTGAATGTCAGACGTGTGATTTGCAGTGTAGTACATGTAAGGAAAGGTGCGCTTACGGGGTGTGAATCTGGGCCAAGGAGGGGCTGAGAAAAATGATACTGGGGGAGAAGGTTGGCCAGGGTCGGGTAACTGCGGGTGATGTCTCTGAGCTGGTCTGGGAAACAGCAGCACCTACTGTGGAAAGATCACACCCAGTGGCGGTAAAGTTGGGGTATGGGGCCGGACATCTGGGAAGGACACAGGAAAAAACTTGTGAGAGGCTAAGGTTCAGGCCCTGGCTGGGTAGCTCAGTTCGTTAGAGTGTCATCCTGATACACCAAGGTTTAGGGCTTGATCCCTGGTCAGGGCACCTACAAGAATCAACCAGCGAGTGCATAAATAAGTGGGGCAACAAATCGATGATTCTGTCAGTGGTGTGTGTCTGTCTGTCTGTCCGTCTGTCTCTCTCTCTTCCCCTTTCTTCTCTCTTTAAAACTCAATTTTTTAAAAAGGGGGAAGTTTCAGAAAAAAGGTCTGAAGGACTGTTTGAAATATGAACTTCAGAACACACACACACACGCACTAGAGGCTGTTTCCTGAGTCTCTTAGCCCTGAGTGGAGAGCAGTCAGACCAGGCGAGGACGGATCTGGGGGGAGGAGGATTTTTACTTTAGTTTTAAAGGTAGGGAGGGGCTGGAAGGGTAGGACCTTCCCCATCATCGCTCACCCCCAAGAGCATAGCCCTTGGAGACAGGCTTTAATTCAAATCCCAGTTCTCCATTTAATGTGTGACCTTCGATAAGGTCCTTACTACCCCCACCCCCGCCTCACTTCCCTCATTTTCAAGCGAGGATAACAAGACCCCCCCAATATGGCTTCCGCGAGGGTCAAATAAAAGTCTAGGTCTGGTAACGAATTGCTCATTGGATAGGTGGTAGCCGCCTGATTTCTCTTGTGAAAGAAGGTGCCCAGAAAGGGTGTCTCCTGGGGTTCTGTTAATATCCCTCTCGTCCTGTGTTTTGTTTGGGAAAGAGAAAACCACCCAGTCGACTGAGTTCTATCCTAATGGCTGTGGGTGGGTGAGTCACTGAGCCCCTAGGTGTGGGCATAGGATTCCGGGAGCCTGGCTTCCCTCTCTCTGCCCTAGAGCCTTCCAGCATCTGAAAGCCTTCCAGCTTCGTTGGAAGAAGGAGCAGCTTCAGAATCCAATGCCTGGACTTGAAGCTCCGGTTTGCCTTGCCCCCTGAGTCAGGGATCCCAGCAGTCGCCGGCCCTGCCCGCCCTCACCCTTGCGTGGAGAGGCTCCGGGCCCACCCCGAGGAAGCGCCGAGCCCCGGGGGAAAAGCCCGTGCCTCGCCCGTGGGAACAGTTTGATGTGTTCTGACGAGAGACAGGATGTTTGCTTTGTCCGAGGGCACAAGGCGCAGATTCCTGGCGAGTGGCTGGGGCCCCTGGGCTCCCCGCACGGCCTTGCCTGCGGGTTTGAGGCTCGTCCCGCCCCAGCCTTTGGGCCGTCCCTGCCCCCGACCTTTGCCTAACTCTCGTCCTTTGGGTCTCGGCTTCACTGTCGCTTCCCCAGGGGCCTTCCCGGTCGCGCCCCCCCATTTCGGCCTCCCTTTACTCTTCCTGACAGTGCTCCGTGCTCGCTTCTTCACGGTCTGTCATAGTTGGATTGTGTAATGGTGTCATCACGTCCTAAATGCCTGCTTCCCGTAAACGCCGTGAAGGAGGGGGCCACTTCTGCTTTGTGCACCGCGGCGGCGTTGGCGTCCAGCCGGCACCCGCCCTGGGAACTGCCGCGCGGGCCCCGAGTGGCGTGAGTGGCAGCCCGGAGCGTTTCCTAGAGGAAGGAGAGAGGGGCCTGGCGACAAGTTGGCCGAGTCTGTTTGCTCCATCCTGCTGGTCAGGAAGTTCCTCCTGGCCCACCTGCATCCTCGGACTGTAATTTGTTCTGAGGTGTTCCTCGGTGGGGCCGGAGAGTACCCGTCTCGCCCCTTTGGAGACTAACCCTGGCCTTCCTTTCCAAGTCTGTGGCCCCGACAGCCCTCCCTCCCCCCTCCCTGCCACGCCTGCCCTTTACCTGCATTTCCGCCAGCCGCCTCCCCTCCTTCCAGGCTCTCCCTGCACAGTCCTCTCGTCTTTCATAGCGTTCTCTCCCAAGCCCTCTCTCAGGTGGCTGGCTGGTCTCCCGGCTGGAGTTAGAAGCGACATGGGGGCAACACATGTCATGGGCTTCCTTGGTCGCAAAGCTCCCCCAGCCTCTTGCCTTGGATTTCTGGACACCTGACTCGCACGGGAGGAGGTTGGCGATGAGATATAATGATTTGTTTGTACCGCGCTGCTGCAATTAAACACCAGCAGTAAGAAGCCTCGTTATTATCCGGCCCCTGATTACCGTTCTCCTCCTCCGAGCGCGTGGTGCCTGCCAGCCTGGGCGAGCTCGGCGCCTTCTCCCCTTCCCGGCCCGCCTCTCTCTGCTTCCAGACTCTGCCTTTCCTCGCGGCTCCCCCCTCCCTGCCCCTCCCAGCCCTGCCTCCAAGGGTCACGGAGCGTTTTCTCTCCCTTCTCTTTCACCTGCCCTCCTCTCGATTCTGCTGTTTCATCTTGTTTCTTTTCTCTTGAGCTGCCACTTCTTCACTCTAAATCCATTGATACCAACAGGCTTATTATTATTTTTTTTAATGTGAATGTCTCTCTTTTTTTTAATTGGGGTAACACAGGTTAATAACATTATATAAGTTTCAGGCGATCCATGACATTATCATTTGATGTCTGTAGACACTACGGCGTGCCCGCCACCAAAAGGCTGGTTTCCAGCTGACACCACATACTTGACCCCTTTGCCCATTTCGCCCTCCTCCCAACTGCCCTTCCCACAGATAACCTCCAGACCCCGCTGTCTGTATCTCTGACTTTGCTTCCTTCCTGTTTCTGGTCCAGGTATGAGTGAAAACACAGTTTTTCTTTTTCTGTCTGACATTGCATTTAACATAACCTCCGGATCTATCCACGTTGTTGTAAATGGCAGCATTTTATCTTTTTTATGGCCGAGTAGTATTCCATGGTCGATGTGCCACATTCCTGTCCATTCGTCACTCACGGGTATTTAGGTTTGACGCGGTTTTCCCTTGCTCTGTGGGAGGCAACCTCTTCATAACGCCTGTGCAGATCTGTAGCACTTTATGGATTTCAAACTGTTTTGCATCCGTGAATGCTCGTGACATGGGGTTCAGTGGATCAGGAAAAGAAACTGAGAGGTTAAGTAGTTTGCTGATTCACCTGAATTACACGAAAGAATGAGAGCCAGTGTCCAGGCCTTCCGATTCGTGAAGGATAACCGCTAACCATTCCCCATCATTCCATTTTACCATACTCCTTGCTTGCTTTCTGCTTTAAAAAAAAAAAAATTACTTCTGTCCCTGAGTTATCCTCTTAAGATTTTGAACCCTCCTGTAAGTTTTCCTCAGAGGGGGGGTCACCTTCCGTCCTTCTCACCTAACCCGGACTCTGCCCCTGCTTTCCGGAACACGTAGCCCCTTTCTCCCCGAGGAAGCTGTCCCCTCACCTGTTCTTGCCCTGTTGCTTGCTGCAGTCTTTGGGTGCTTATCGATGTTCCCATCTGGGTTTGCCAACTATATAGGAGTTCCCTACTTTAAGAAAGTTCACTTTCTAATGCTACATATTTACCAAGTATATAAATTATGGGGTGCCAATTCACATGACAAAAAAGGAAGATTCACTTTTATTTATTCATTTTGATTGAATTTATTGGGTGGCACTGGTTAACAAAATTGCATGGGTTTTAGGTGCACAATTCCACAAGAAAAAGGATTCGCTTTTAGTAACTGCCTTAGTACATTGCTTTTAAGTGAATATTCATGGATTATTTTGAAAGAATGGAAATAAACCCAAAACTAGTGTTAGAAACCATTGTTTTAAGGAAAGGAAAAGGTTTTCTAGATAACACCAGGTTTCTTTAGGTCTGTATACATTCAGTCAGCAGACGGGTATTGAACGTGGCCCTGACCACCAAGAACTTCATCTAGCTGAGGAGACAATTAATCAGTCAGTCAAAAATGGTAATTGATGCCATGAAAGGGGCAGTACAGAGGACTGTGAGAGCAGAGGATAGTCAGGGAGACTTCCTGGAGGAGGTGATGTCTACATTGAGGTCTGGAAGGATGGGCATGGGACACTCAGTTAAAGAGGGGAGAGTGATGCACTTCGAAGAGTGTAGGCAGTATGTTCAAAGACCCAGAAGCGAGAAAGGACATGGCACATGAGAAGAACGGAAGGAAATCCAGTAGAACGTAGTGCCCTTGCCCCCCAGCCTCGTCCCCAACCTAGCAAGAAAGAAAAGGACCCCAAGATGGGAACTGGCAAAGCTTCAGATAAACTGTCCCTGGGATAATCAGCGGTAAGGTAGCCAGAGTTGAGCCTGTGGAAGGGCCTCGGTGGCCCACGGACGCGGATAGAATCCAGTGGACAAAGGCAGGGGACGGACTGCGGGAAGCCTCCTCGGATTTGCCACCAGAAGGTGAAACAGGCTTGAGTCCTAGCTTCACCTTGACTTACTGAATAACTGTAACTTCTCGGAGCCTTGCTTTTCTCATCTGTGAAATGGGGCAATACTTCCCACCTGGCCTCCCTACACGGCAGGTGTGAAGTGCAAACGAGACAGTGACCGTGAAGGCACCTTGTAGACTTGTAAGGTGCTGGGCAGCTGGGTGATCGCCGGCAGCAGCGGCCATGAGGTGATGATACTAATTCTGCTGGGCTGCAGAAAGATCAGGCTGCTCTGATAGCTTGTAATGTTTGAAAAGCAAAAACCTTAAAAAGTCGAGACTTGGGAAGTGAGCCATTAGAGAGGAAGATGGGAGGTACCACCTCAGCTGCCTAGAAGGCTGGCAGGTCCCCAGCTCCGGGCGGGGGACGGCCAGAAAGGCCCCCGGCGACCTTCAGGCCCTGGAGTAGGGGTTTCTCCTGGGCCTGTGGTTCTCGGTTTTCCCTTAGAAGGCTCTGGAGGCCGGCGGAACTTCAGAAGCAAGCTGTTTATCTTTTAGGCTTTTTGGTTTATTTTTAAATTTCTGACTGTGACGGTATTTATTTTCTCCTTTTCCCTTTCCCCACTTCTCCGTCTCAGCGTCAGGAAGAGACCATCTGTCTCCTCAATTGCCTGTGGCCATTTTAGAATCAGCACAAGGCCGCTCGAATTCTGGTCCGTCTTCTCTTTCCCTCCCTCTCCCTCCGCCTGACTTTCTCTCCTCTCCACTCTCCAACAGTCTCTCGTCTAGCTCCCTCCATGTATCAGCTGCCCGCATGCCGCATGCCGTGGGCACCTGCGGCCCTAAAGATCTCTGGTCTGGGTGAAGCACCCCCAGCTCGGGGTCCCTGGCACGGAGGGGAACTGCTCCCGCCTCCTCGCTGAGGCGCTGCCCCCTCTGCTCTGACTGGTTTCTGATTAGAATGGCGTTTGTGTTCATGTATGTGTCATGTCTGGACTTGATTTTGCCTCTGCATGTATCTGCAAGCGTGTATGTTCATGTTCACGTGTGTGTCCTGGCATAGAGACGCGAGAGGAGTGACTGAAAACCACGGCTCCCGGAGCCGCCTTGGTCCCCCCCCCCCTCCGTCCCGTAAAAACCCTTCAGAACATGGACCGCAGTCAGTAGATAAACAAAGGGCTAGCGCTTCACAGCGTGGAGCTGGAGTAGCAGGAGTCGATTCAGGTCCACAGTGTGAGAGGAGGGCTACCCCACAGCGGGCTGGAGAGTCGGTTTTACAGAGCGATGAAAGCTGGGAAAAGGAGCTGTCCGCAGGCTGTTGGAGTCGGTTTGCTATTGGACGTGGTGGACAGTAGGAGGCTGATGAGCGTTTCAGTCCTCTCTTTGCTCACTCTTCCTTCCTGCCCGTTGGGCCAGTGAGGAGGCGCCCCCTTGATGTCCATTTCCTCTGTTTCACGCTTTGGCTTTGGGCCTGCTGTCCACACTGGGCCCTGTGGGGTGGAAACGGGGGTGGTGCGACACACTTCCCACGGCTGACCTAGGGGTAGACGGAAGCCGGCTCAGGCCCTGGAGGGCCCCGCCCCACGGAGAAGGGCGGGCACCCGGGCCCGTTGGGTCTTTGGCGCTGTGTCTGGCTGGTTTCTCTGCTTGGGTAGGAAGAGGCGGCAGAATGAAACTTTTCCTGCCACTTCCCTACCCCCAGTCCATACATTCACTCCCGTTTTTTCCCTCTTACACACACATACTCTCTCTCACACGCCCTCCCCTGTTTTTTTATCACGTGCACACGCGCACATCCACCCTGTAGCTACTCCCGGCTAATCGAAGGACGTCTAAGTGTCCACCCTCCCACAGTGCTCCCTGGACTTCATGCCTCTGCCAGTACCAAGGAAGGCCTGCGCCCTCTGTGACTTGAACTGTTGGAGCAGCCCTGTCTCTGCCCCCCTTCTCACTCTCAGGCCCTTAGCCCCTCCGCGGTGGTGGCTTCAGAGTATCTCCTGTAGAAGGGGTTTATGGTTAGGAACCTGGTAGGTCGTGGAACTAAGGGATGCGGTTTAAAACTACATTTGCATAGCTCTCACTGTTTTAGCACTTAGTTATTGGGGTTTAGGGTGTGGCTTTGAGGCTGCTGATGAGCTTCTGAGAGGGGGAGGCCCCCCCCCAGGCTGTGCCTCGGTACCACGCCGCTACCACACCGCCGTTGCCCCCTTCTTCCTCTTTGTGTGGGCCTTCTGGGTCACAGGAAAAGCTCAGGAAAACAGGCCTATTGTTCTCCTCCGGCCTCTCAGCCCAGCCCAGCCTCAGTGCCAGACAGACAGAGCGCCGCGGGCCCTGGCAGCCCTGCTGCCCGGGCAGGAGAGCTGTTTGTCTCGGGTCTCCCATGCGCCAGCCCTGGGATCGCCCTGTAGACCTCAGTTCCCATCCCCTTCCCTGGCGGCCCAGCCATTCTCTTCCCCCCTTCGCAATCTGTCTCCGTCACAGGTTTCTCTGAATCTCTCATCCTCTGTGGAGCCCTGGTGTGCTTGGCAGTAGGAGTGGGCCTGGCTTGTCTCCTGTAAGTGGGAGGAAATGGGGCTGTGGCCCCCGCCCGCGCCCCTGTCCTCCTATCCCCTCACACCCCAGAGCAGCCCGCCTCCTGGCACCGCTTCCCTGTCGGCGATAGGCTGGCACCTTGCCTGGGTTTAGGGATGGCACTGGCTATGGCATCTGGGCCTGCCAGGGCATATTTGAGTGAATAATCATTGCTGGGCCTGAAGCGCGGGAGAGACCAGTCCTCCCCTCATCTCCTTTCCGAGGACCTCTAGCCCTTGCCTAGGCTTTACGGTTCCAGCTCTTTCTGCCGTTCTAGCAGCCCCCTAGAGCCTCTTGGCGTTCTTAATGGGTGGGCCCTTCCCCTCTGAAATTCTGTAATTACGAGACTCAACAGAAAAATAGGGGATACATTTTCCTGTCTTACCTACTTCGGTCACCTCGCAAGCAGTCGTACCCCGTGTGTCAGAGCACGTCGCTCTTCCCAACGTGTTAGTTTCCTGTGTTCATGTCTGACTCAGGAGCTCCTAGAAGGTAGAGCCAGGGTTTAAGATGGCGTTCTTGGACAGGCACGTGAAAAAGATGTCAGCTAATATTGATAATAAATAACAATGTGCTTTTGCTGAAGTGCTTCCAAACAACAACAACGACCCTTAACCCTCGGGATCTCATCCACAGGCAAAGCAGACACTGCGCGAAATTACCGATGACAGATTACGTTCTCATGAGTGACTTTCCCCGTTTGGAGATGGCAGTCCGCGTACCAGGGAAGAGGCACATTGCTGGCGGAGGCATTGTTAGTGCGCCAGGACTAGGGGCCAGGGCTCTAAACTGCCAGCTCTGGGCCACTTCCAAGAAATGTGACCCCGAACCTAAGGGGCTTGCCTCCTTTTGCCCATTCTGTCCCCCACCCCTGTCATCCTAGGTTTCACTATGACTCCGGATCTGTCCTGTACATTTCTAGGTAGTCACATGCCAGTTATGAGGAAGTAACTGGGGTTTTCCTCTTCCCTTCCCTCGTCCCACAGCCTTCAGTTCCTGCCCCCTTGCCCTTGACCTTCAGGTAGTAACCCCCCAGCTGCCCCATCCCAACCTCCGAAGGGGACTGTGATTTGGTAGTCCTAAAACAATCGAGGCATAAACGCCTTTGTATTTTCTCTTGGGAAGCAGGCGCGATCTTCAGTTTTCACCTAATCTCAGCCTCTCCTGCTACTGCATTAAAATGACTTTTTGGTCTCAGGGAAGAGGGAGGAAAGTGACAGCTGGCACTGGGCCCCAGAGCCAGACTAACTGCCTTGCCGCTTGTCCTGTCTGCGCCCGCCGTTTTCCTGTAGCTCTTTCTCCCGATGGCAGCTGTGAGGGGGACCCAGGGAGCCCCGAGAAGGTCAGCAGAGCAAAGAAGAAAGAGCCCAAGGCCGGCTGGTGCCCGGTCCTCTCCCGGCCAGTCCTGGCGAGCACAGCCCTTGATAAAGGTGTAAACTGGCACTCTGGGGAGGATCGAGCAGCTGTCGCGCGCTTAGCGTGTGCTCAAGGCTGGGGAGATTCTGAAGCACAAGGTGTAGTGCCTTCCAGAAGTCCTCGGGCTACGGCTGAGGGGAGTTAAGACACAAGCGTCCAAAGGATCGGCCCTTCCCTTTCTGCCCTCTCACCCGCCCTCAGGCCGTGCCTTCCCTTTACCCAGCCCGCTCGGTGCCGCTTTTCTCCCTCTGGCTCTTTATCCTCAGCTTCTCCCAGAAAGCTTTCCTTGACCCAGCCCACCTCTGCCGTGTTCTGTCTGGCATTTAAACGTTAAAGCAACAAGCATCCGAGTAACGTGCATACTCAGAAACGTACCTGGTGCTGTGAGGGAAACACGAATAGGCGACCGGCCATTTCCCGAATTGTGCGTGGCTGACGTCCTGAGTGAGCTGCCTGTCCCTGTGTTCATGGCAGGTTTAAATGACTATGAGACGTGGTCCTGTGTATTACACATTGCCCGTGGAGACACGTCTCCCTGGAGCGTTGTTGCGGTTCACGTTGTTGCTGTCTCTTCATATCAATGTGTATATTATAAATCTTAAACGACGTCGTGCAGTGTAAAGCATGGTGCCACGCAGCGTATTGCTGACCGTTTCTGAGCTACATGGGAGGGGGGCCGCCTGTCAGTTGTCTCAGAGCCCCACCCTTCAGTACTTGATTCCAAACTTCCATGACACCTTCTGCAGCCTCTGCATCAACAGAGTGCTTTATAAAGTTTTACTCTTTCTAAAATATGGAGGATAAGAAATGCTTAGTAACATCAGCTCTAGTGAGTGGCAGAAAGCAGCCACAGGCCATTCCCCCACATGCTCGCTGCGCAGCAGAAGTAGATCGTGCGCGATACAGACGTCAGGCCGCCCAGACAGCAGGACTGCTGTTCCTTTTCCTTCGGGCACCCGCGGCAGCACAAGTTTGCACAACTCCCACTGTGTAGTACGCAGGTACCACCTGGCTCCTGTCCTTACAGAGCTTCTGGTCTACTTGGGGAGTTGAGACATAATCCTGTGAAAAGTCGAATAGTGATGCTGCTGGTTGGCTTGTTTGGCTGCAAGGGACCTGCTCAAGCTGTGTCAGACAAAGGGACGGTTGCAGCACAGACTCGGGAGCACGGCGGTGAGCGTTCGGGTCCTGGCCCTGCCACTTAATTAGCTGTTTGACTTTGGACAGGTTTCTTATCTTCACCAAGCCTCAGTTTCTTCATCTGTAAAATGAAACTAATACTAGTATCAAGGTCATGGAGCTTTGCGGGGATCAAATTAATTGGTACTTGTAAAGCTCTTAGAACAGGGCTGGCTGTCGGTATCAATTTTTATCTGCTTTAAAGTCCAGAATCTCATTGGCATCTGAGCACAAGAACTGCAGCATAGCCAGCTCCTTGGAACTGGAACTGTAGGGTAGCTGTGGGTTCACAGCCAGCACAGATCAGCCTCTGCCCTGCTCCCCTCCCCCGCCAGTCTGCTTTGTCTCAGCTTTCCTTTGCCTGAGAGAATAGTGGCCTCTCCAGCCCTGCCTCTCTGCGTACTCTGTACTCTCGGACAGCTTCCCTCTGGGCTCTAGTTGGGAAGCCTGAGGAAGAAACCTTTTCTTCAGTCTTGGATTGGCTGCTGTTGGGTCAGGAGCCCTTTGCTTAGACTCAGGAGCTGTGGCTGGGGCGACGGAGAGGCCAGGTGGTTGAAAACACATCCGTTAGACAGTAGGAGCTGTGAGCGGGGCAGAGCGGAGCAGGCTACACAGTCACTAGGGTCGGTTTTTTGAGGTCAGACCTTGGCTCCACCACTTCCTGGCTGTGTGTGACTCTGGACAACTCACGTAATTGCTCTAAGCGTTCGTCACCTGTGAGATGAATATACCATCAGCACCTATTTCAAAGTTTGTTATGAGATTATACGCTAAAGTGCTTAGCAGTACCAAAAATAAAAAATGCTTGAAAATTGCTAGCTGTTTGATTACTCAGGGGCTATGGGGAGGGTGGGCAATGAGAGATATCTGTGAGATAATCCGGGAGAGCTCATGAGATAGCAAAGGTACGGGCTACAAGGATGGGACAGATGATAGCATTCACTGCTTAAGGAGGGTTGTCCTGGGAATGCTTTTAGGCCCAGACGTGAGTATGTTGTCCGGAGTGAGCCTTTCCCTAATTCCTTAGACTTGGTCAAGCTTGTTCTGTTAGCACCCAGCACTTCTCCATAGCATGTAGGATGTACCACAGCTATAAGTAAGCAATTAATTGTGGAGTTGTTTGACGCCTGCCTCCCCCATCAGCATGTAAGCCATTATGGCAGGGCTCGCCCCCTTTTGTTTACTGTGTCCGAGCCCGACACAGCTCCTGGCACAGAGTAAGGCTGCGTTCGGTTGGCAGCTTCGCGGAGTTGTGTGCTTGAGCATTTAGAATCAGAGTTAGAACTGGAAAGTTTTCTTATCGTGTTGGAAGATTCAGTGACTTGCCCCCAGACACTCTGCTTGTTCACAGCAGAGCCGAGAATAGAAACGAGTTTGCCTCACTCTTCCTCCTACAAGTGGTTGTATTTCATCATTTTCTTTGTTAGTCCCAGGACTTTTTCATTTGTGCTGTTAGACAAGAAGCACTCTGAGAGCTTCCTTCATGTTAGCAGGGGAGCTTTCTTGAGTGGAAATGGTCATTAATCAGGAATAATTTATTGACTGATATGGGAGGTGTTCTCGTGATTATTAGTTTTTTAATTGAGGTTTTTAAATTAATTATATGGCCAAATAATTTTTTTATTGATTGAATTTAGAATGGGGGAGTGGAGAGAGGGAGGGAGAGGGAGAGGGAGAGAGAGCGGGAGAGAGGGAGAAACAGTAATTTGTTGTTCCACTTATTTGTGCATTCACTGGTTGATTCTTGTTATGTGCCCTGACCGGGGACCAAGCCCGCAGCCTTGGCTTATCGGGATGACGCTCTAACGAGCCCAACTACCTGGCCAGGGCTTACTGAGGTATGATCGACTTACAGCATCATTTTAGGTTCAGGCGTACGACACAATTACTCAACACGTATGGGAAGTGGTCATCACACTAAGTTCAGTTAACATCCATCACCGTACTTACAGGATTTTTATTTCCTTGTGCTAAGATTTACTCTCAGCAACTTTCAGATATGCAGTACAGTTGCCATGTTGTGTACCGTTACATCCCTATGGCTTACTTTATAACCGGAAATTTGGGTTTAACTGCCTTTGGGGTCATCATTTTTAATAACAGCTTTATTGATATATAATTCACATTCCTCCAAATTCATCCTTTCAAGGTATTTTAGAAGTCTTATAATCAAGGATTTACAGAAGAAGCCACATTGAGAGTGGTAGGAAGGACAGAGGTGCAGAGAGGTCTGGCCCCACCCCCAGGACAGCAGCTAAGATTCCGGAGGGGTAGCTCAGCTGCGAAAGTTCCCCCTGAGGAGCATGGGGTCTCAACCCCGCGCTGGGCTCCCCGGCCCAGAGCACCAGGGCCAGGGAGCGGTGCCCACATAACGTTTGGCTTTGAGAATTAGCAGGGATTCATTCTGCCTACCAGGGAGAGATAGCAGTCTGCCAAAGACACGGGTGCCCTCCTAAAGGGCCATTGCACAAAGTCTTGATCACAGCCACTCACGGTGCGTTCTGCAGAGGGAGGGTGGGACAGACTGGAGTCTTGTGAGGAGAGACTGGGCTTTGTGGCTCTGGGAAGAGAGCTGAGGGGGCAGCTGCCAGGATCTCTGCCATTCTCCCGTGTCACAGACGCCATCTTTCTTAAGCGGAGCGCTGTCCTCCTTATGGCGTCAGCTTGGGACAACGCAATAGCGCCGGCCTCCGGACCCCCAGTCACCCCCCCCTGCGGGGCTCACGCGCTGCTGGGGAGCCGGCTGCTTGGGCCGGAGCGTAGAGGTCTGGGCAGACTCGGGGGGTGTCAGTGAGGTGTGGCTTTGGGGTGGGGGATATTACCCCCACGTTCCCAAGAACCTGCCTGGTGACCACTCTTCACTGGAGATCCTGTAGCCACTCACTGGATTCCTGGTGACCGCACCCTGCCAAGGAGAGAATCTGGGATACACCGAGTAGTGTGGCACGGGGGCAGGGAACACTCCTCCCACCTTCCCCCAAGCCTGATTGGCACCTCCCCATCATGGAAGATCCATTAGCCCCCACCCCCTCAACTCCTGGCAGCTCCTGGCAGAATCTCGGACAGACTGAGGTATGTGGCGCTAGGATGAAGGGGACAGTTTCCCCTTGGATGATGACCAGTGCAGAGCCCTCCCTTCATATGGCCAAATCTTGGTTTGTTTAGGCCTCAAAATCTCTACGGGCCTCCCCCTGACAAACCCCTGAGACTCCACCCCACCACAAATGTCTGATGGCACCAGGCAGGGGGCAGCTAGACTTGGTATACCATGGGACATTTGCTGAGGGGCCTCAGACCCAGCACTGACATTGAGTTTGAACACGCACCAGTCCGCTGAACACCACTCACCTTTACCCGGTGACTCACTGAGAACCTACTCATGCAACTTGAGAGCTGCCAGAGGCTCTCAGTGACTGAGCGTAGCAGGCAGAGGCAGACAGAGACAGATGTTGAGGTTTCTTGGAATTTTTGCTGACCTTCCTCTGGGCCTGGTGCTGGTAAAAGCCGGCCTTGGTGCACAGCTTGGTTCTTCCTGCACATCCCCAGGCCCAGCAGAGGCAACCACAAGCTATGGATCGTTATCTAGCTTCAAACAGGTCGTCCAGGGCCAGTCGCAGGCAGCATCTAACGTTAGTCTGTACCAGAGCCCCTCCCAAGAGACCCCAGAACCAACACACCCAGTGGCCAGCTTCAGACAGTATCAGAGCAGGATCAGTAAGCTTCACACGTGGCATATCCAGAGGGAGATCTTGGTAGGCGCCAGGCCCTGCGGAGGCAAATTCCGCTTCTTGTGGTCAGCACCTGCACAGCAGCTCACATGTGGTAGTCAGGGTTGTGCCTCAGGGTCAGCCAGCCTGAGGGTCGATCCCCTGCACAGATGGAGCAGGAGCAATCGGTTACAACAGGAGAGCCCACGTAACCCATGCAAAGGACATTCCTGGAGCTTCTGGATCAGGCAATCAAGGAGACCGCGCCACTGGGTCCCACAGGGCACCTACTACATAAGGCTGCCCTACCAAGACTGGGAGTCAGAGCAGAGCTGCCTAACACACAGAACAAACACAAAGAGGCAGTTAAAATGGGGAGAGAAATGAACAGGCCCCAAATGAGAGAATAGGAGAAGTCTCCAGAAAAAGCTAAATGAAAGGGAGGCAAGGAATTTACTACATATAGAGTTAAAAAAAAATGGGTACAAGGATGTTTGAGAAACGTAGCGGTAACTTCAACGAAGAGCAGGCATTAAAAATGACATGGAAACCATAAAAGGAACCAGTCATAAATGAGAAATATAATATCTGCAATGAAGAATATACTAGAAGGAATATACAACAGGTTGGGTGAAGCAAAGGATTGAATCAACGATTTGAAAGACAGGGAAGCAGAAAACACCCAATCGGAGCAAGAAAATGAAAAAGGAATTTTTAAAAAATCAAGACACCCCTGGCCAGGTGGCTCACTTGGTTAGAGCATCATCCTGATATGCCAGGGTTCTGGGTTCGATCCCTGGTGAGGACACTTAGAAAGAAACAACAAATGAAATGCATGAAGAGGTGCAACAGCAAATCAGTGTCTCTCCTTTCCTCTCTAAAATCAATCAATAAAAAAAATTATTTTAATTAAAAATGAGGATCATTTAAGGGACCTTTGGGACAACATGAAGTGTAACAACATCTGGGTCACAGGGACAAGAGAGAAAGCAAGGGATCAAGAACCTATTTGAAAAATAGTGAGTGAAACATTCTCTAACCTGGTGAAGGAAAAAGTCATACAAATCCAGGAAGCATAGAGAGTCCCAAACACAATGAACCCAAAGAGGCCCTTCATGATTAAAGTGGCAAAGAGTAAAGACAAAGGGAGAATCTTAAAAGCAGCAAGAGAAGGGCAGGTCCATACAAGGGAGCTCCCATAAGACTGCCAGCTGTTTTCTCAATGGAAACATTTCAGGCCAGATGAGACTGGCATAAAATATTCAAAGTGGTGAAAAGCAAGGACCTACAACCAAGACTACTTTACCCAGCAAGGCTTTCATTTTAAAATTGAAGGAGAAACAAAGAGCTTCTTAGTCAAGAAATAGCTAAAGGAATGTGCTACCACCAAACCAGTATTACAAAAAATGTTAAAGGGTTTTCTTTAAAAAGAAGAAGTAGGTGTGGGGTGCGGAGAAGGAAAAATAGGATGTAAGTACCTACCTATCAGTAATAATTTTAAATGTAGATGGTGTAATTGCTCCAATCAAAAGACATAGGGTAGCTGAATTGATAGAAAATAAGACTTATTATATGCCTTCTAGAAGAGACCCACCTCAGAACAAAAGATACACACAGACTTAAAGGGATGTAAAAATATATTTTATGCAATTGGAAGGAAAAACTGGAATAGCAATACTTATATCTGACAAATTAGACTTTAAAACAAGGCTATAGTAAGAGGCAAAGGAGGACACATAATAAAAGGAACAATCCAACAAGAAGATATACCCCTTGTAAACATTTATACACTCAACATAGGAGAACCTAAAAACACAATATAAAGCAAACCTTGATGGACATAAAGGGAGGAATTGACAGTAATACAGGCATAGTTGGGGATTTTAATACCCCATCAACATCAATGGATGGATCTTTTAGGCAGAAAATCAACAAGAAAACAGCCTTAAGTGACATACTAAATCAGATGGATGTAATTGATATCTTCAGAGCATTTCATCCCAAAGCAGCAGAATATAAATTCTTTTCAAATGCACATGGAACATTTTCTAGGCTAGACCACATATTGAGATGCAAAACAAGCCTCAATAAATTTAAGAAAATTGAAATCATATTAAGGATCTTCTCTGACCATAATGGTATGAAACTAGAGATTAATTACAAGAAAAAAACCCTGAAAAATACAGACATGGGAGCTAAATTACATGTTACTAAACAATGAATGGGTTAGCAGTGAGCTCAAGGAAGAAATCCCAAGATACCTTGAAACAACCCTGGCTAGGTAGCTCTGTCGGTTGGAGCATCATCCCAGTATGCTAAGGTTGTGGGTTTGATCCTCGGTTAGGGCACATGCAAGAATCAACCAATGAATGCATAAATAAGTGCAACAACAAATCAGTGTCTCTCTCTCCCTCCCTTACCCTCTCTTTCTATCTTCTTCCCTCTCCTCTTCCTGGCTTCCTTTAAAAAAAAAAGAAAGGAAGAAAGAAACAAGGTATCATGAAAATGAGAACACAGCAACCCAAAATCTTTGGGACAGGACAAAAGCAGTCCTAAGGGAAATTCATAGCATTACAGGCCTACCTCAAATAAAAAATCTACCTTTACACTTAAAGGAACTAGAAAAAGAACAACAAAGCCCAAAATGAGTAGAAGACAGGAAATAATAAAGATGAGAACTGAAACAAGCAAAACAGAGTAAAAAAAAAAAAGGTACAAAAAGGCAATGAAACCAAGAGCTGGTTCTTTGAAAAGATAAACAAGATTGACAAAGCTTTAACCAGACTCATCAAGAAAAAAGAGAGGCTCTAAATAAATAAAATCAAATGAAGGAGAAGTTGCAACTGACTCCACAGAAATACAAGGGATTGTAAGAAAATATTATGAGCAACTATATGTCAGTTGGACAATCTGGATGAAATGGGTAAATTCTTAGAAATATACAATCTTCCAAAAATGAACCAGGAAGAATCAGAAAATCTGAATAGATAGATTATAACTAATGAAATTGAAGCAGTAATCAAAAAACTCCCAATAAACAGAAGTCCAGGACTGGATGGCTTGGCAGGTGAATTTTACTAAATATTCAAATAAGAACTAATACTTATCCTTCTCAAACTATTGCAAAAGACTCAGGAGGAGGGAAGACTCCCAAGCTCATTTTATGAGATCAGCATTATCCTAATTTCAAAATCAGAGGACACTTCAAAGAAAGAAAATTACAGGCCAATATCCCTGATAAACATAAATACTAAAATCCTCATCAAAATATTAGCAAACTGGATCCAGGAATACATTAAAAAGATCATACATACACCATGTTCCAAGTGGGCTTTATTCCAGAAATGCAAGGTTGATACAATATCCTCAAATCAATAAACGTGATATACCACATAAACAAAATGAAGGATAAAAACCACATGATTATATCAATAGATGCAGAAAAAGCATTTGATAAAGTCTAGCACATATTTATGATAAAAACTCAGCAAAGTGGGAATGAAGGGAACATACCTCAACATAATAAAGTCCATGTATGACAAACCCACAGCCAACATCATACTCAGTGGGTAAAAACTAAATGTCTTTCCCTTAAGGTCATGAACAAGACAGAGATGATGTCTGCTTTCACCCCTCTTATTCAACACAGTAGTGGAAGTCCTAGCCATAGCAATCAGACAAGAAGTAGAAATAAAAGGCATCCAGATTGGAAAGGAAGAAGTCAAGCTGTCATTATTTGCAGCTGACATGATACTGTACATGGAGAATCCTAAAGATGCCACCCAAAAACTGCCAGAACTGATAAATGAGTTCGGTGAAGTAGCAGGATACAAAATAAATATTCAGAAATCACGTGCATCTTATGTACTAATAATGAACTATCAGAAAGGGAAGCTAAGAAAACAATCCCATTTACACTAAAACAAAAAACAAAAAAACTTCTAGTAAATTTAACCAAGGATGTACTTGGGAAATTATAAGACACTGAAGAAGATACAAATAAGTAGAACCATATTCCACGTTCATGGACAGGAAGAATTAACATCATTAAAATACCTGTATTACCCAAAGCAATCTATAGACTTACTGCAATTCCTACTAAGATTCCAATGGCATATTTCACAGAACTAGAACAGATATTCCAAAAATTTTTATGGTAACACAGAACACCCTGAATATCCACAGCAATCTTGAAAGAAGAAAAAAGTTGGAGGAATCACGCTACCTGATATCAAACTATATTATAGATCCATAGCAATCAAAGCAGCGTGGTGCTGGCATAAAAACAGACATATAGATATCAGCGGAACAGAATAGAGTTTAGAAATAAGCCCGCACCTTTATGGTCCATTAATATTTGACAGAGGAGGCAAGAACAAACAGTGAGATAAAGATAGCCTATCCGATAAATGGTGTTGGGAAATTTTCACCGATACATGCAAAGAAATGAAATTAGACCACCTTCTGACAACACAAGAGTAAACGCAACATGGATTAAAGACTTAAGTGTAACACTCAGAACCATAAAAATTGTAGAAGAAGCATAGGCAGTAAAATCAGGGACATTTCTCATTGCAGTATTTTTTTCTGATATATCTCTCCAGCAAGGGAAACAAAAGGAAAAAATAAACAAATAGAACTACATCAAACGAAAAAGTTCCTGCACAGCAGAGGAAACCACCAGGAAAATGACAAGACAACCCATTGAATGGGAGATAGTACTTACCAACAATACATCTGACAAAGACTTATATTCAGTATTTATAAAGAACTTACACAACTCAATACCAGAAAAACAAAGAATCCGATTTTAAAAATGGGCGAACAGCCGGAATAGAGACTTCTCCAAAGAGGACGTACAGTTTGGTCGACACATATATGAAAAGTTGCTCGTCACTAATCATCAGAGAAGTGGAAATTAAAACCACAGTGAGCTATCATCTTACACCTGCCAGAATGGCTGTCATCAATACATCAACAGTGTGTTGGCGAGGACGTGGAGGAAAGGGAACGCTCATGCACTGTTCGTGCGAATGCAGACTGGCTCACCTGCTGTGGGAGACAGCACAGAGTTTTTCATCAAAAAATTAAAAGTGGAACTGCCTTATGACCCAGCCGTTCCACTTCTGGGACTATATCTGAAGAAACCCAGAACACTGATTTGGAAGAGTATATGCACCCCTGTGTTCATTGCAGCATTATTTACAATAGTCAAGATTTGGAAGCAGTCGGTCCAAGTGTCTTATCAGTAGATGAAGAGATAAAAAAAGCTGTGGCCCTGGCTGGGGGACTCAGTTAGAGTGTCAAGCCCATTGCGGGTCCAGTCCCTAGTCAGGGCACATGCCTGGGTTGCAGGCTCTATCCCCAGTTGGGGCACATAAGAGGGCCAACTGATGGACGTTTCTCTTGCGTGGATACCTCTCTCAAATCAGCGAGCATATCCTCGGGTGAGGATTTTTTAAAGGGCTGTGGTGCATTTTCACCATAGAATAATATTTGACCATTTAAAAAAAAAAAGGAAATCTTATCTTTTGTGACAACATGGATCTCCTGGAGAATATTTTGCTAAGTGAAATAAGCCAGTCAGAGAAAGACAGATACCATATGATTTCACTTACATGTGAAATCTAATGAACAAAATTGAAGCAGACTCATAGATACAGAAAACAGAGTGACAGGTGTTAGAGGGGACAGGGATTGTGGCGCTGGGTGAGAGAGGTGAAGGGATTAAACAAAAACACCATAGACGCAGACAGGAGTATGGTGATTACCAGAGGGAAAGGGGGTCTGAGGGTAGGTAGAGGGTAGTAAAGGAGGAATAAATAGTGATGGAAGGAGACTTGACTTGGGGTGGTGAATACACAGTGTAATTTACAGATGATGTGTTGTAAAATTGGACATGTGAGACCTACATAATTGTATTAACCAATGTCACCCAATAAGTTCAATAAAAATTTTTTTTAAGTATTTCAGAGTGTTTTTTGTGTATTTATAGACATGCCATCACCACTGATATCAGCACATTTTCATCAGCCCCAAGTCAGACCCAGTATCCATTAGCGGAAACTGCCTGTTCCCACCTCCATTCAGCTCCGGAAGCCGCTCATCTGTCTTGTCTCTGTGGACTTGCCTGTTATGGACGTTACTCATAAACGGAGCCGTGCAACATGGGCCTTTTTTGACTGGCTTCAATTTAACATGGTATTTTCAAGGTTCATTTATGTTGTAGTGTGTATTGTTACTTCATATTTTTTATTGCCAAACAATATTCCATTGTATGGGTATACCACATTTTTTCATTCATCATCTAGATGGTTTCTACTTCAGTAATGCCACTGTGGACACCTCATGTCCGTGTTTTCCTGTGGATGTATGCTATTTTCAGTTCTCTTGGGAATCTACTTAGGAGTAGAATTGCTGGGTCATATGTAACTCTTACATTTTGAGGACTGCCAAGCTGTTCTCCGAAGTGGCTTTACCATTTTCTGTCCCCACCAACAATGTGTGAGGGCCCCAGGCTCTTCACGTCCTCAGCAGTCCTCAGCAGTGCTCGTTATTGTCCATTCTTTTGATCGTAGCTATTTGGTGGGATAGAGTAGTATGTTGCGGTTTTGTTTTGCATTTCCCTAGTAACTGATGATGTTGGACATCTCATGTGCTTTTCATGTGCTGATTGGCCACTGTGTATTTTCTTTGGAGAAATGTCTTCAGATTCTCTGCCCATTTTTAATTGGATTATTTGTCTTTTTATTATTGAGAAGTCTTTTTTTATGTCTGAATACAAGTCTTTTTATTGGATGTAAGTCCCTTATCTAGACACAAGTTCCTTATCTGATATATAACTTGCAAATGCTTTCTCCCATTCTGTGGATTGTCTTTACATTTTCTTGATGACGTCCTTTAAAATACAAAAGTTTTAATTTTGATGAATCCAATTTATCTTCTTTTTTTCGTTGCTTGTGTTTTTGGTCTCGTGTGTAAGAAACCATTCATTACCTGCCTTGCCTGGTGTGGCTCAGTGGAGTGAGCGCTGGTCTGCAAACCAAAGTGTCGCTGGTTCGATTCCTGGTCTAGGGCACATGCCAAGGTTCCGCTTGAGAGGCAACCACACACTGATGTTTCTCTCCCTCTTTTTCTCCCTCCGTTCCCCTCTCTAAAAATAAATAAGTAAAATCTTAAAAAAACAAAACAAAACAGGAAAGACTTTTGGATGGTCTTAGCACTCTTGTCAGAAATTAATTGACCACAAATTTAGGCATTTATTTTTGAATTCTCAGTTTTGGTCCATTGATCTGTGTGTCATATCATTATGCTAGCCTTGATTACTGTAACTGCAGTAAGTTTGGAAATTGGGAAGTGTGAGTCTTTTGTTCTTCTTCAAGATTATTTGTCTTTTCTGGATCCCTTGCATTTCTATATGTTTTTTCAGATAAGCTTGTCAATTTCTACAAAAAAACTAGCTGAGATTTTGATAGAAGTGCATTGAATATGTAGATCTTAAAATTAAGTCTTCTGATCCATAAACATATGATACTTAATGGATTTCTTAGAATTTTCTACATACAAGATCATGTTATCTGCATATAGAGATAGTTTTACTTCTTCCTTTTCAATCTGGATGCCTTTTTTCCTCGCCTGTTTTCTCTGCATAATATTGAATAGAAGTGGCGAGAGTAAACAACGTTGCCTTGTTCTTAGATTATTTTTTAAAAACATATTCATTTGGTCCTATTCTTGAGAAACTTAGAGCCACAGTGGAGGTGAACTTGAGGTTGAAATTCATGGGCGGGATAGCTTGTAGTGGGCAAGAGTAGCTAGGGAAGACGTCCTGGAGAAGAAAAAAAAAATCACGATTTGCACTGGCTGACAGGAGAGAGGCCATTTTCGGGCGTGCTTGCGTACGTGAACATGGAAAACCTGGGAGTAAACGCAGAGGGGCTGTAGAGCTGTTGGAGGGAGTAGTAGCTGGTCATCCGGAGCGACGCTGCTGGTCTTCCTGCTGCTGCTCAGCCTGCACGACTTCACTCAGGTCTCTGGGTAGTCCTGTACCTTCCATTCACCTGTCAGTAACTGCCGAAGGCACAGTGCTCCTCAGACGGGTCCGCTGCCGGCGAATCACCCAGAGGATATGTCAGATACACAGACACCTGCTCCTCACCCCAAACCAGTGATGCTACATTAGACTCTCTGGAGGTGGACTCTAGGAGCCTGATTCCCAGACAGTTCTTATGTATTATGAGAAACACTAACCCGAAGAACCCAGTGTGGCATCTGTCCCCAGGTTTTTCCGCCCCAGTTCTACTTACCCGATGATTGTGCCTCTGACATAATTATCAAAGTCAAAGTCATTAGGTATTTATGGAGTTCCTCCGTCTGCCTTCCTCTTCGCCTCAGCAGACCAGTATCTCTTCACTCTATCTTTTCCTGTCCTTCTCTCTCCCTCATCTCATTAGTTATTCATTCCCTGGTCCTTATCCCTCCCCACTTCCCAGCCCCTGGCTGGCCTAGAAGCAGCTTGCTGAGAGCAGAGAGTCTGAGCACCAAGAGGAGGCGCTGGAGGGGGCCTACAGCAGCCTCGTCGCAGAGCTGTGCCCGCGTGCTGGGGGCGAGCCCGGACTGTCGGGCGGCTTCCCAGGAGCCGGGCGCTTCCTCTGCAGGCACCCCTTCTAGGTCACCATCAACAAGGGCGGCCGAGTTCAGGCAGTGCACATTTGAAGGGCCCGCATTTGAAGCCAGATCAATGCTTAACGCGTGTTTGAACTATCACGCATTTCTGGGCATTCTGAATCCCTGCGTATGTGTATAAAAGAAACAGGCACTGTTGTATTTTATCAGTGGAAGATACAGTTGACATACTATGGAATATACGCACACACATATATCGTAAAAAAATCAGTTCATCAAGCGCCATTAGTCTCCTCTCTTTCTGACTTCTTCCCCTCCACAGCATGAGAGAGCTTCCCTATTTTAAAAAGCCTTTTCTCTGGCCCGTCTTCCTCCTCCAGCCACCGTCTGATTTCCCCCTCTCCTTTCAGAGTTAGCTTCTCCAGCGAGGGCGCTGCACCCGTAGCCTTCACTTCCTTATTACTCCGTCTCTTCCTTCTGCTCAAAACTGCGGCTCCAACAGACATTCCTAGTGGTTTCCTAGGCATTAAGACCAGTGCTGTCTTTCTCTGTCCTCTGTGATTGTCTCCTCCTGTAATGGCTGTTCATCTGCTCTCCAGTGGGTAGCATGTGGCCATTCCTCAGAGGCTGGCCTTGGCTCTTTTATTTTTTTCCCTGTGTACTTCTTTTTAAAGGATTCTATTTATTTATTTTTAGAGGAGAAGGGAGGGAGAAAGAGGGAAAGAAACATCAATGTATGGTTGCCTCTCACGTACCCCCTTCTGGGGACCTGGCCCGCAGCCCAGGCCTGTGCCCTAGACTGGGAATTGAACCAGCAACCCTTTGGTTCACAGGCTGGCACTCACTCCAGTGAGCCACACCAGCCAGGTATTTATTTATTTTTAGAAAGGGAGGGCAGAAAAAGAGGGCGAGAAACATCAGTGTGTGAGAGAAGCACCAGTCAGTTGCCTCTTGCACACCCCAAACCGGGGCTCAGGCCCCAACCCCGGCATGCCCTGACTGGGAATTGAACCGGCGACCTTTCACTTTGCGGGATGATGACATCCAGCCAGCTGAGCCACACCAGCCAGGGCTCTCCCTGGACATCTTGTCTCTCTCCAGCTCTCACACTGGTAACTGTCCTCTAAATGTTTACCTCCAGTCCTTTGTTTCTAACTGCCTGATAGACATGTACTCCTGTGTGTCCCCTAACATCTCAAACTCAAGATCCAAACCCAAACTGCTGTCCCTTAGGCTGTCATGGCCTTCCCTCAACACCTCTTAGTTCTTGTGTGAGGAAGATGAGGTCCCAAACAGTTAACACCTGCTTAGGGACACGTAGCTGATGCTAAAATTCTCCCTAGAAAGTCACTCTCCAATCCTCTTTCCACTATGCCAGGCGGTTTCTAATGCCTTGAGCGCTTTCAGTTTTCGGTTACTCCTGTGGCATATAGTGACACACCGCCGTGTCCCCGTTGGGTACTGGCAAAGTTAGAAGGTCCTTGAGGGACCTTCCATGTTTCTCACATAACGCTGAGCTGCTCGTTGTGCCTCATTGAGGGGTCATCACCCAGCTAGTGCTCAATGAATATTTAATGGGTGAATGAAAGAAGAGAGAATTGCCTTGTAGGTTTTCCCTGATTAGGGCCCAGCCCAGTGCAGGGGAGATGTAGACACTCAGAAAATATTTATTGGTAGGCTGGTGACCGGCAGCTTTGCCTGTCAGGCTCAGGCGTTTGGACACTTCCTAAGCAGTGGGGGGCCGTGCTGGCGCTAGGCAGAGGGGTGACCCTGGAAAGCACCGCGTTGGGGGTTAAATCTGGCCGCCGGCAGCAGAAGACCGAGCCTCGAGGCAGGAGCTCCGAGAGGCCTGGGTGGCAGCTTTGGGAACTGAGAGGCGGAGACCAACAGGGACATTTGAAGGGAGAAAGGATAGGGTGACTGACATGGAGAAGGAAGGAGCGGGGGCGTAGAGGATGGTACAGAGGCGAGGTGTTTGGTGTGGAAAATGGTGTTGCTCTCGAGAAAGGTAAGGGGACAGCCCCTGGGGAGCGTTTCTCTAGGGTAACTGCTCCGTCACAGTCATGGTCTCTGCCTAGTGCTCGGAGTAACCATTTAAAGCTGGTGTGGTCCTTATCCTTGCTTGTGGGTCAGAAAACTGACTCAAAACCATTAAATCAATACCTGAACCCGGTGTGTCCGACCTCAACGACTGTCCCTTCATTCCTCAGTGCCTCCCAGACTTTCAGGGAGGAGACAGATTTGGAGCTAAGTTTGTAAAATTAAGTCTGTTCATGCTGTTTTGAGGTGATGATGGTGTATCATTGTGACTCTTAACAGACCCATTATATTTTAGATTAGGAGCATCTAGAAAATCACGACCATAAGTCCTTTTCCCTTGTTTCCATCCATCTAGAAAGAACTAAATCAGAGGCAAAAAAGGACTTGCCAGCAGTCGGAGCTAAGAGGTTCCAAAATGGATGAGCCCTCCGTAGGGGAGATTTTTAGGGAACCGGGTTCCCGTTCTCTGAGTCTAGATTTGCAGATAGTCAGAATACCTTCTCCCGGGCTCCTTGCGTCTCTCAGGCTCAGACAAACCTCTCGTTAGAGACACTGCAGTTTTAGTATCTCTTCCCTGTGGGTGGGGCCTGCTGTTTCCTTAGACCTGTTCAAGCCCCCCCGCCCTTTTTTTGAAGTAACTTCAGCTGGAGCTAAGTAATTGAACATAGAACCACAAAATTCTTGGTCCGGTCAACCCAGACGCCCTCAGAGCATGTGGGAGAAGCCCCCTTCTGCTGCCTTTAGGGCTCCCCTGGAGCAGGCTTGGGTTGTCCCTTCAGGCCGCTCTGTGCTGGGCTCTGACAGGTAGGCGCCGGGACACTGGCAGACAGGGAGGACCTCCCCTTTGGGGATTTACAGACAGGTAAATACACAGTTGCAGTGCATAATACGTGCCCTGACAGGGGGAGTACATTTCTACTCCTCCAGCTCCGCTCTCTGAGAAAACAGACAGAGACAGCGTACAGTGAGGATGCTCTAAAAAAGGCTGGCCTCCCCCGGTCCCCAGCATGCCCGAGTTATGTTCCGCGTTCTTGCTTCAGTGGGTGCAAGGTGAAGGATTCTTTTGATTTGTTTGGGTTTGTTTTGTTCTGTTGTCGTTTTGTTTTGTTTAAAGATTTTATTTATTTACTTCTACAGCGAGGGGAAGAGAGGGAGAGAAACAGCAATGTGCTAGAGGTACAAGGATAGGTTACCTCTCACATAGCCCACAGCCCAGGCATGTGCCCTGACCGGGAATCGAACCGGCGACCTTTCTGTTCGCAGGCTGGCACTCAGTCCAATGAGCCACACCAACCAGGGCTTGTTTTGTTTTTTTTTAGAAATCCTATATTGGTTTTCAGAATCAGGGATAAAGGAGTTTTAGAGTAGGTATTTTTAGGATTATGGGCACAGAGGCCCAAGCGCTGCCTGGAGAGTTTGTTTCCTAGGTGACAGCCTCACTGTGTGCCTCCCCTCTCATCCTGCAGGTGGCGGGAGGGTCTGCCCAGTCTGCAGGAGCGCCGGGGCCCGGCGCGCTCTCAGCTTGCAGCCCCACTTTCCAGCCTGCCTCTCTCTCTCTCTCTCTCTCTCTCTCTCTCAAAAAAGAAGGCCTGCCGGCAGGGCGTGGGCGGCCTCCAGGCGGCCGCGCCGCGCAGCCGGGCTGCCTGCTCCGGGCCCAGCAAGCGAGCCTCCTTAGGGCCCTTTGTCGGGGCTCTCTCCTCCTGGCACTGCTTGGCTCAGCAAGGCAGGAACTGAAAGTTCTTCCGTCGCATCTGCCCCTCCCAGTGGCCCTCTCACTGTCGCCTGCCCTCCCTCCCCACCTAGAGGCACTTTCTACCCCTACAAAGGCCACAAGCACTGGCTCCGAAGCCCGCCCGCGGTCATGGGAGGACGGGAAAGGGGGAAATGACAAACGGATGGTGGCTCTCAAATTCCAGCTCCCTGCTAGCTTCCCTCATCCCTGCTTTTAAAAAGTTAATAATTGTAAGTAACTTTCATTGCAAACATGCTCTGTGCCAGGCACCATCTTCAGCATTTTATGAGCGTTACCTCTTTTAAAGTTGACGCCAACCCCGGAGGTGGCCGCTCAGGGACCCCGTTTTGCGGATAGGCTGCAGGCGCTCGGAGCTGGTCACTGAGTTGGAAATCAGGAGCACGTCTTTGAAGAGCCAGCTGGGCTCTGGATCCTGTTTTCTTTCGTTTCCCTCGGACTTTCCCATAGAACACGGACCCTGAACCAATCCAGGAAACGAGTAGCTGGCCCTCGGGGTTCCCTCCTGCAGGCCCGTCTTCGCTCTCCTCTCCTAATTGAACACCGTCTCCCCTCTGCCCCTGGGCTACGTCATCTTTTCCTGAAGCCCTGACACCTTAGTTTTTTCTCTCCCTCTCCTCTCTCCCCCAGGACCCTGCTGGAATCTTTGAGCTGGTGGAGGTGGTCGGCAATGGGACCTATGGACAGGTGTACAAGGTGAGACTCTAATGGTGCAGGAGCATGACTCTCTGCCATGGGCCCTCGCAGAGGGTGGAAGAATTGTACTCCAGTCAGGAAACTGGAGGGGCTGTGGGAGATCGTAGAGGCTGGAGGCTCTCTAAAGGGGAGAGAAAGGAGAGGTGAATAAAAGTACTGAGGGAAGGAAGCAGCAAGAAGTGGGACGTTTTTGCTGGCCTCTGCCTGAGTTTAGAACTGGTCCTGGTGTGGCAGGAGCAGGTCTGGAGCTGAATGGGGTGTGAGAAAGAGGTGAAGGCAGAGGGAGTAGCATACGGGGACGTATGTATCAGAACTCACCTGGGAGTTTAGAGTGGCAGGCACTCAGGCCAAGGGCGCATGTTTGGCTTCTCCCAAGACCACAGAGCAGTCCAGGGCTTGGAGTGGGTGGGAGCTAACGGGTGACCTTTGGCAGAGGGGAGGTGGCCTTCTTCCCTGAGGCCGCCTTTCTCCCACAGAAGTGGCATTCCCTCAGCGGGATTGCAGCCTTCAGCCTGGCCAGCTCAGCCCTCTCATTAGCCTGGTCTCTGGTCACACTTGCCTGGGGAGGCGGCCACAGCGGAGAGGTGTTCGGGGTGGGGGCTGCCCCAGAGCTGGAGGCCCCCAGGGCGCACACTGGCTCCTTCGCCCCCAGCCGCGATGCTGGGTCTTTCCCCAGACCTCCTCTGTGTCTCGGGGGCCTGTCTCCCCAGCCCCGGGCACTGCCTGCCTTTCTCTAACCTTTCTTCCATGTCAGCTTTGGGAAGCAGGCAGAACTCAGGAGAGGTACTGAAACTCCTCCCCCATTTCCCATTTCTTGCCTAGTCGTTGTCATGGAAATCGTAGCTCTGTGTTCTGCTTTTCTGGGCTTGGGGTCTCGAATGACTGCTGAGGACAAAAACAGTTCGTGGCCTGGCCGTGGCCTGGCAGTGGCCACGCTCATCCTGAGAGGGGCCGCGTTCCCTCACCCGGCTCTTCCCCAGGGAGCCCAGGCGTTCCTGTCCGAGCCCCAGATGGCTCCTGCTTGGAATTTCAGGAGTGGCGGGAGGGGGGATGGCAGAGCCACATGATAGGAGAAGTTTCTTCCCTTTAGCCCCGGTGATGGGCCCACTGACATGTCAGTTGGCCCTTCTGTGTTTCCTCAAGTTTCCTAAAACCTCAGCTCTATCTTAATTCTTTCCTGCCAACAAAATAAAAAGCCCCGGAGGGGTGCGGGGGCATCCTGGGAGCAGCTCCTGCCCAGAGGGGGTGGTTGGGAAAGCAGCTTGTCTTGCACAGAAGATGGAGAGAGAGGCTCGGGCCCTCCCGCCCCACCTCCCTCCAGCTCCATCTGAGGATGGAGAAGGTATCTTTCACTCCTTGCTCTTAACTTTCAAACTATAGGAAGTCCAAGCCAGAGAGGCTGGAACAAAACATAAGTGTCTCTCACGCCTCTCTCCTGAGTATTTTAGGGGAGCAGACCCTTCAACTTTATCAAACACAGAGCTTGAAAATTCATTCTTGGTAGTTTTTCTGTAGCCCACAGTTACTCCTATGACAAGTCCCTAAACTGAGGTGTCTAGCCACCATAAGAGACATTCTCTAAGACAGAAAAACAGCCAAGAGGTGTGGCTTCTTCCAGAATCAAGTCCTCCTTGAGCGCGGGCCCAAGTTCCTCTCTAATTGTGTCTCCGCCTGCAGGGTCGACACGTCAAGACCGGGCAGCTGGCTGCCATCAAAGTTATGGACGTCACGGAGGTAGGGATCGGCGCCGGGCAGAGGGAGGGTTGCAGCGCTGAGAAGGGGGGCTCACCTCCTCCCATTCGCCTAGGACGAGGAAGAAGAGATCAAACAGGAGATCAACATGTTGAAAAAGTACTCTCACCACCGCAACATTGCCACCTACTATGGGGCCTTCATCAAGAAGAGCCCCCCTGGGAACGACGACCAGCTCTGGGTGAGAGGCGTCCTCTGGCCTGTTCCCCCGCCCCGCCCCGCCGCCCTCTCTGTCTCCAGGCTGCTCATTTGGGACTTGGCGCCAGTGCCCAGAGTCCGCTTGCCAGCCCTCTCGTCAGTCCCACAGCCTCTCCTGTGTGTGGATTGAGGGGCCTGCGGCCCACACGGAGCCGCCACACTCCGCAGCCACTTGTTCCCTGGGCGCTTTGGCGGCACGGGTTCTGGGACCTGCCCCCCTCTGCTCTGAGCAGCGCCTCGCCCTGTGCCCAGCAGGCACCTCACAGGCAGGAAGCGATGTAACCCTAGCAGGGCCTGGAGGGCCGCGGGGAGGCTGGTTCACGAGTTCTCCTGCGCTGGCGCAGCCCCCAGGGAAGCAGTGGACCAAAGCATCTGTGGCCGGCGAGACCGAGCTCGGGCCCCTCTCGGCAGCGTGCGAGCCCTCCTGGGCGACTGTTCTAACCAGGGCTTGCCGAAGCGCTTTGACCTCCCTCAAATTCCCCCCTGGCTCAGAACATTCCTCATTCATTCACCCTCCCTACCTGGGCAGTGGCGCCAGCTCATTCCTCAGCCTTGCCCTCCCTGGCCCTCAGCCGGCCCCAAGGCCAGAGCGGCAAGAAACGTGGCCGTGGCTGGACCCGGGCCAGGGGTCAGAGGTGCGGCCCAGGGGGTTGATGGCTCACGCTGTGTCTCCCCTTGCAGCAGCTGCCAAATGAGTTGAGTACTTATTGAGCACCTTCTGTGCACCCTGCACAGATAAGTATGAATCATGGTCCCAGCTTTCTAGGCACTTGGTCTTTTTGAAGGTACACAGACACACATGCACACACACACAAATACATTTCGTACACACAGAGAAAGGTGAGTGATGTGTCAGGTAGGTTTACTTGCCAACTGTGTAGTCAATTGAGAGACGTTTGAGGGCTGGTCACCAGGCGCCCCCTTCTGGACCTGTTGGGCATTGTCCCCCCATGTGCTATGCTCCGAAGTGGGACATATGTAAATTTGCTTTTTGCATATGCAAATATACATATGTCTTCCTACCTTTCTGTGTTTAGTGTGGCTTTTAGAAAAGATGCAGTGAAAACATTGGACAGACACAGTGGTCACCTGGGGGACCTCCCTTTTGGCACCCGCCTCTAGGTCTCCGCGGTTTTTCCTTAGCGGTGCCGCCGGGAGCTCTCCTCATCTCCCCGCTTTGGCCTTGCCTCTGTGGAATTCCTTCCCGAGTGCTACCGGGTCCCCTCTTGCAGCTCTCTGGAAGACCCCCGCACTGTTTCGTCTCCAGCAGACCAGCAGAATTGCTGATTCTAGCCCCTTGCCTCAGGATGGGAGATTGGCAAACTTTTTCTCTCAAGGGCCAGATAGTAAATATTTAGGGCTTTTGTGGGTCCTACTGTCCGTCACAACTACTCGACTCAGCCATTGTGCCATGAAAGCAGCCACAGACAATATGCAAATGAGCGGGCATCACTGTACCCCCAGAGCCTTTATTTAGGACTCTATAATTTGCATGTCATGGTTCTTTTTTTGACTTTTTGTCAGCCATTTAAAAATGTAACTGTGCTCAGTTCATTGGCCGTAGTTTGCCGACCCCACTCCAGAGCAGTAGTTGTTAACCGTTTCAGGGTTTAGGGTCCCTGAGAGGAGCTGGTGAGAACATTGGACCCTTCCCCAAGGAAAATGCACATACCCACCTCATTATGTCTACAGTTTCGGGGATTCCTTGGGTTCCTACCCTGGACACAGACCATCCCCAGACCCACCTCCCCTGTCTCTTCCAGCTACGTTCCCTTCCTCCCTTTTCCCCTAGTCTCAGAGAGTTCTCTGGCCTTTGGGTGGTGGGGGACGGGTCGTCACATGGCCTCACCCCTCCAGCTTATACCAGTTTGGGCCGCAAGGCCCCTGGGTCTCCTCCAGGGAGCTGGCAGGGGGAAGGGGCCTTGCCCAACTGCTGCTTTTCCTTTTGGTGCCCGCTGGGACCGTAGCTGGTAATGGAGTTCTGTGGTGCTGGCTCTGTGACCGACCTGGTAAAGAACACGAAAGGGAACGCCCTGAGGGAGGACTGCATCGCCTACATCTGCAGGGAGATCCTGCGGGTGAGTGCCGGGCCCTCCCCATCTCCTGCCGCTGGGCTGTCCCTACCGCAGCCGTCCTGGGCAGGGGCCCGCCCTGCACTGAGGGGGAGGCGGGATGGCGCCCCCTTTAAGGAGCAGATGGTCTGATCCGGCTGGGGGCTGGAGACAGAGTCCTAACCCTGGGGACTCTCACACTGCTGGAGGGGACAAGTACCCTCTTGCCAAGTTCTGCTACTTCTCCACCTGCAGCCACACCTGCTGGGCGTTCCCGGGAGCCACCAGGCTGAGGGAGTGCTCCAGAAAAGCTCGGCCCGTCCTTGGGCACGTGCGAGGAGGGGCTGCTAGGGCTGCGCGGCCCCATCCAGGCCCGTGACTCCCCCTTCCCTGGTCTCCGTCAGCCCAAGTCCTCGCTCTTTCCCGCCCCCTCCGGCACCGCGGCTAATTTCCACCACTCTCCCGCTCCAGGGTCTGGCCCACCTTCATGCCCACAAGGTGATCCACCGAGACATCAAGGGGCAGAACGTGCTGCTGACAGAGAATGCTGAGGTCAAGCTAGGTGCGCCGACTCCTTCTGTGCAGGCGGGCCCACTCACCTCCGGGACACAGAGAGACCCCTTTTCCCTCCGGTAGCTGGGAGGCTGGCTTTCCTGTCCCCTCCCCTGGGATGCCCTGCCTCCTGCTGCAGATCGCAGAAGCTTCCCCTGCTGCCCAGTTCGTCCCAGGGGCGGTGCAGGTCCCTTTGGAGAGATGGGACATTTTGACCTGGGATGTTGTCCTTTGGCCCTTTCTCCTTGGTTTTCCCCAAGGTGCAGGAAGACTAGGTTAGGCTCTTCAGGATGTGCATGGGGTGGGAGAGGCTCCAGGGGAGTGTCTGGGTGGAGCAAAGCCCTTTGCTGCCTTGAACCACGCACATGCTGCGTCCAAGGTGAGGGGAGCAGGTGTGATGCTGTGATGACCCCCCCTCCCTGTCTTCTCAGTGGATTTTGGGGTGAGTGCTCAGTTGGACCGCACTGTGGGCAGGCGAAACACGTTCATTGGGACCCCCTACTGGATGGCCCCGGAAGTCATCGCCTGTGACGAGAACCCTGATGCCACCTATGACTACAGGGTATGGGGCAGAGAGTGCGGGGCCTGGAGGCAGCCAAGGGCAGGAAGCGAGATGGGGGCAGTGGGCAGACTGAAGATATTGGGGGCTTAAGCAGTTCGGGGAACAAAATGAAGGCCTAATGATGAGTTAACTGTGAGGAGTTAGGGAACATTTTGTGGCAGGGAAAGCACGGAATATCGGGCGAGTTGGAGGACGGGCAGGGCTAGAGGAGGGGCTCAGGGAGGGCCCGGGCCAGGAAGCCGCTCCGAAGAGACGGGGGTGGCAGCTGGGGAGTCGTCAGGAGCACTCACCTGTCCCTTCTCCCCCCCGCAGAGTGACATCTGGTCTCTGGGAATCACAGCCATCGAGATGGCAGAGGGCGCCCCCCGTAAGTGCGGAATCTGGGAGCGAAGGGAGGGCCCAGAAAGTGGCTGCAGGGAAGAGGCGGGCCGTGGGAGGCCATGACGAGAAGGGCTCCTTTAGGCTCTCAGCAGGGCAAAGGGACTGATGGGATCTCTTCTGTGTCCCAGCCCTCTGTGACATGCATCCCATGCGAGCCCTCTTCCTCATCCCTCGGAACCCGCCACCCAGGCTCAAGTCCAAGAAATGGTAGGTCTCTGGGGGTTTGGTGTCTAGGAACGCCCCTGATCAAAGCCACCCCCGTGGTAGCCCCCCGCGTTCAGGCTCGGGTCTGCGCTACGGGAGAGGCGCTGGGCCTGGCGGGTCCTGCAGCCCTGCAGCCCGAGCAGTAGGGGCACTGGTGCTGGGATGTGGGGAAGACAGGCGGGAAGTCACAGTGGCTTTTTAATGAACGGCCTCCCCTTTTCCTCCTGTGACACCCCGTTCCGAGGGGACCCTTCTAGTGTGAGCCATTGTTTCCAGGTCTAAGAAGTTCATCGACTTCATTGACACATGTCTCATCAAGACTTACCTGAGCCGCCCCCCCACGGAGCAGCTGCTGAAGTTTCCCTTCATCCGGGACCAGCCCACGGAGCGGCAGGTCCGCATCCAGCTCAAGGACCACATCGACCGGTCTCGGAAAAAGCGAGGCGAGAAAGGTCAATGGGGCAGGAAGGAGGTGGCGGGTCTTGGGCCGCACTTCGGCCTCTGCTCTTCCTTGCCAGCGCTGGCGCCTCCTGGCCCGCATTCAGGCCCCGCTCCCAGACCCCAGTGTTCCCACCCACGGGGACCTCCTTTCTCAGACTTCCAACCCCAGAGGGCCTTTCCCCTTAGCGCCAATCCAAGTCAGCCTTCCAAATGGGCGTGGCCCTTCTACATCCTTCCATAAGCTTCCTGTCGAGCTCATGCATTTGTAAGTGCATGCACATTCAGCCATCTCCCAGCCATTATGGGGTCTGATCTCCAAGTCTGTCCAGGCCCAAACCTGAGACCCACCATCATTCCATTGCTACAAAGAGGTGGGCAGGGACCCAGGTGTGTGGCCATCCAGACAGACCTTATTGGTTGTCCCCATCTAAGGTTTCCCTAGCCCAGGGTGGGGTCTGGGGCACTGAGTGAAGAAACAGCAGTGGTCTCCCCCCTGCAGAGGAGACAGAATATGAGTACAGCGGCAGCGAAGAGGAAGACGACAGCCATGGAGAGGAAGGCGAGCCAAGGTGGGCTATCGACAGGTGGAGTTTGGGGGCTATCACTTTCCATCTGAGGGGACACCAGTCGTTCTTGGCTTGGGGACTGTCAGCCTGGGAATGGTGGGTTAGAGACCCATAAAGTAATCTCGGAGTGCTGAGAAGAAATGGAATGAATGAGCGGGAGTCGGGGAGAGGGCGATTCAGAGCTGCAGGCTAGAATATCACTGAGGGACAGAGCCCAAGACTGGGCAGGGGAGAGAGCAGTTTTCCTGGTCACCTGGGAGTGACCAGAGGCAGACGGTCCGGTCCAGGTGACGCACCCACTCAGGCGGCTTCCCAGGTACGAGAGCGGGAAATGACCGGGTTCTGACCCCAACCTTCACTGTGCCACCCTGACCAGCTCCATCATGAACGTGCCCGGCGAGTCCACGCTACGCCGGGAGTTTCTTCGGCTCCAGCAAGAGAATAAGAGCAACTCGGAGGCTTTAAAGCAGCAGCAGCAGCTGCAGCAGCAGCAGCAGCGAGACCCCGAGGCTCACATCAAACACCTCCTGCACCAGCGGCAGCGCCGCATCGAGGAGCAGAAGGAGGAGCGGCGGCGCGTCGAAGAGGTGGGGTTGTCCGGGGAGGGCCTGGGCCAGGCCCGGTCGGCGTCCTGCCCTGGTTCCGTCTCTGGTTCCGTCTCTGGTTCCATCAGGGCAGCGGGGAGAAGAGGAAGCTAGCTAGGGCTTCCTAAGGCCTTTCATTCCGCCTGTTAGAAGGGGCCCGTCCTCTCGTTAGAGGCCCCCAGGCACGCCGCCGGCTCGCCAGCCCCGTGTGGACGGTTGTGCTGTCAGCCTGCCTTTAGAACAGAACCGTTTCCGAAAAGCCGTAAGACTCCCCACACACCACACACAGGACCAGCCGTGTCCTCGTTTATACGTACGTCCACCCCAGCTTTGTCTGGCTCCATTTACTTTAAATTTTGGGCATCTAGAGACCTGTGTACAAATACTTCAGGCCCTGAGCATCTGACTTGCAAGCAGCTGTTTGGTTTGAACGTAAAGAAGAGCCCCTAAGGACCCTCCTGCTGGCCGTGGCCTGGTGGCTCGGTGGGAGAGCTGTCCCTGCACAAAGCGCTGTGGGTTTGATTCCTGGTCAGGGAGCGTATGGGAGGCACCAGTCGATGTTTCTCTCTCTCCCTTCCTCTCTCTCTCAAACCCATAAACATTAAAAAAAAAAAAAAGACCCTTTAAATTTTTCGGCTTAAATTTGCTGGCAAGTATAGTCTTGTCAGCTGGACTAATTGGAGGTGGGTGGGAGAAACGCATTTTAATAGAGAATCTTGTTTTTAAATAGCTGCTGTTTTTAACATCACCAGTACCAGTTTAAAAGATATTTATATCTGTATGTGTATATATTTAAATGTATTTATTTATTTTGCAGGGGAGCATGGTGGGAAAGGCAAGGTATAGGTTGATTTTTAAAATGCCTTAAGGGGCCCTTACTGGTGTGGCTCAGTGCGTTTGGTGTCACCCCACAAACCAAAAGGTCACCGATTCCATTCCCAGTTGGGGCACATTGCCTGGGTTTGGGGCTAGGTCCCTGGCCTGGGGTGTGCAAGACGTGCAAAGGGCAACCAGTCGATGTTTCTCTCGCACCTCGATGTTTCCTCTCACTCTCTTTCTCTCTTCCTTCTCTCTCCTCTCTCTAAAAATAAATAAATCTTTAAAAAAAAAAGTCCTCGATTGAGGATAAAAAAATTTTTTTTAATGCTTTTAAAATAAAAATGCCTGAAGTGCCCTGGCCTGGTGACTCAGTTGGTTGAAGCGTCGCCCTATACACCACAAGTTGCAGGTTCGATTCCCAGTCAGGCGGCATGCAGGAGGCAGCCGATCATTGTTTCTCCCTCTGTCTCTTCTTTCCTCTCTCTCTAAAATCAATAAACATGTCCTCAAGTGAGGATTAATATGTGTGTGTGTGTGTGTGTGTGTGTGTGTGCGCGCTAAGTGATGAAGTTTTGTTGAAAGAATACATGGTTTCAAAGTTCAGGGAGAGCCAACTTAACAAAAAAGTAGTAGAAGCATCTGCACTACGTACTGCTCCCCAAAGCAGGCCCCAGCCTTCGTTGAACAAAAACTAATTTGCAAGAAAGCCTGCTCCCAGAGAACACCATGCAGATTTCTCTTAGTACACACTGTTCGCAGGTAGTTGAGTGGCAGAAAATTGTGCCCACCAGGGTGTTTCCCGAAGCAGACCTGCCAGGCCCTCACTGTAGAGAGAGGCCCAGCGAAGTTCCCCCAACTGCAGTGGCCCCTTAAGGGCTTTTTCTCTTTTCTTTTTTTTTCTGTTCCTTTCCCTTTGTTTCTCTCTCTCTTTCTGAACGTGAAAGATCCTTCTAAAGAACCTCCTTGCCCTTTTGCTTCAGCTTCGATTTGCTGGGAAGTAAATCTTAAGTAAATCCGAGAAAGTAAACCTGTTTTGTCAGTTGTACTGATTGGAGGTGGGTGGTAGAAATTCGTTTTAATAGAGACCTTTTTCTTTTTTTGGGGGGTGGGGGCGTGGGGGACAGCAGGCCCTTTGGTCAGAGAGACTGAAAGTTGCAACCTGAGCTACTCCTGTTGGTTGCTCTTCTGTGCATGGGCACTTGCTGCCCTCTTGTGTCCAAAGGCTATCATTACAGCCCACTGTTTGGATTTACAGGTAGCGGTTGAGAGGCCAAGAGTATTGTAGGGTGTGTTGTAGACTCTGGGTTTTGCGGGGAGAATGGAGACGAGAAGGTATTGCCCAATTCAGCCTACTCCAAGAGTGGCAGCCGGCTGCTTAGTCTCTAGTCCCAAGTCCGTTGCTGCCTTGGACAAGTAATTTGCCCCAAGCCAATTCCCTGTGGGCCCCTGTGTAGAAGCAGGTAGGTTTGCAGAAACAAGGCGGAGCCACTCTCTCGCACCTTCGTCCCCAGCGAGAAGGACGCCTGCCCTAACGCTGTACCGCAAGGGCCCCCTTTCTGGAGATGTCCAAAAGCGGGCTGGGGTCCCGCCTCCCAGGGCCGCCTGCGTGTGCGCAGCAGGCCCTAAGACCACCCTTCTCTTCACCCACAGCAACAGCGGCGGGAGCGGGAGCAGCGGAAGCTGCAGGAGAAGGAGCAGCAGCGGCGGCTGGAGGACATGCAGGCCCTGCGGCGGGAGGAGGAGAGGCGGCAGGCGGAGCGGGAGCAGGTACAGCGCCCCCGGCACACGCTGCACACACCCCTTCCCTCCCCTGGCCGCCCCGCCCGCCCCTGCTGCCTGCCTCCCTGCTCCCCAGCACCCTGTCCTCCTTCTTTCCCTACCCCTAGATTCCTCCTATCTTTTCTAGCTTCACTCTTTCTCTCTGTTTTCTCCCACCCTTCAACCCCCAACCCTGGCTCCCTGCCCTCCTCCTGTCTCTGTGCCTTCATTCCCCATCTCTCTGCCCACCCCCAACGCCTCCCCCTGCACCTTCCCTCATGGGTCCTTCGCCCCGACTCCCTCCTCATTCCCTGCCCCCCTTGGGGTTCATCCCGTCCCCGCCCTCTCTACTGCTCTACCCCGCTCTCCTCCTCATCCTCACCCCACCGATCCCTTCCCCCTCAACTCCTTCGCCGCCGCCGCCTTTTCCTCTTTCCCTGCCCTTTGCCCCGCACCCCCCCACCCCCCAGGAATATATTCGTCACAGGCTAGAGGAGGAGCAGCGACAGCTCGAGATCCTTCAGCAACAGCTGCTCCAGGAACAGGCCCTACTGCTGGTAACGGGGTCCCCCAGCTTCCTTCGGGAAGATGCGCATTCAGAGCGTCTCTGCGGAATGGGATGGAAGCACTTCAGGGGAGGGGACTCACCCAGGCCAGACATCGCTCCAGGCAGGAGGAAAGAGAGGGCATGCCGACCCTGCCTCCCGGGGCTGCGCCCTGCTGAGCCCCGCCTTCCTACCCTTGGGCCAGGAGTACAAGCGGAAGCAGCTGGAGGAGCAGCGGCAGTCCGAGCGCCTGCAGAGGCAGCTGCAGCAGGAGCATGCCTACCTCAAGTCCCTGCAGCAGCAGCAGCAGCAGCAGCAGCTTCAGAAGCAGCAGCAGCAGCAGCAAGTGCTTCCTGGGGACAGGAAGCCCCTCTACCATTATGGTCGGGGCATTAACCCAGCTGACAAACCAGCCTGGGCCCGAGAGGTACTCATGGCCTCTCTTCCTACCTAGGGTGCCACCCTCCCAGCCGCACTGCCCGCGGCCTGTCTGTAAGGGGCAGTCATTCCGCATGGGGGGACGGCGGACGCAGAGAAGGGATGAGGGGACGGTGGGGGGCGGGGTGCGCCACAGAGGCGTGAGGCTGGAGCCGTGGGGCGGCGGGACCGAAACTCTGAGAACAGAGAAGCAAAAGCCTGCTGGGCGCCCCTCGTGTCACAGGTAGAAGAGAGAACGAGGATGAACAAGCAGCAGAACTCTCCCTTGGCCAAGACCAAGCCCGGTGGCACAGGGCCTGAGCCCCCCACCCCCCAGGCCTCCCCTGGGCCCCCAGGACCACTTTCCCAAACACCTCCTATGCAGAGGCCGGTGGAGCCCCAGGAGGGACCACACAAGGTGAGTCCCTTCCCATTCCTGCCCTAACACACAGGCGCTTGCACATAAACGTGTCCGTAGCAAGGGGTCATAGACCTCGTGCTGTGCGGGCAGAGACATCACCTGCTTGTTGCTCTACGTGTCTTCCTACGGCTCACCTATTCTCGGGCTCTAGGAGCCCCTTTCGTTCAAAGGGTACTTGGAAGCCGGAGGCTTCACTTGCCCCTTCCTCTCAGCCCAGGCCCCAGCTCACAGGTGGTGATGTGCACCGACTGGGCAGCCCACCCTCCCTGGTCTCTCCCTGCAGAGCCTGGTGGCACACCGGGTCCCACTGAAGCCATATGCAGCACCTGTACCCCGATCCCAGTCCCTGCAGGACCAGCCTACCCGAAACCTGGCTGCCTTCCCAGCTTCTCACGACCCTGACTCTGCCGCCCCCACACCCACTGCCACGCCCAGTCCCCGAGGAGCTGTCATCCGCCAGAATTCAGACCCCACCTCCGAAGGGCCTGGCCCCAGCCCCAGCCCGAATCCGCCAGCCTGGGTCCGGCAGGATAGTGAGGCCCCGCCCAAGGTAAGACCAGCCCTGCGGGGCCAGGAAGCAGCAGAGAAACCCAGCCAGCCCTTGAACAGTGTGAGGGTTCGGGCACTGACCGCCTGCGCGGTCAGAAATCGAAGTAGGGCTTCTAACTGCCCCAAAACTTAATTACTGGTGGTGGCACAGTCTTGAGCAGAAGCCTTATCAATAACGTAAGAGCCGATTAACACATAGTTTGTCGGTTATACATGTCGTATTCTGTACAGTAAAGCAAACCAGAGGAAAGAAAATGTCATTAAGAGACTCATAAGGGAGAGGAAATACGGTTGTCGTGCTGTACATGTTTCTTGAAAAGCATCTTTGTACAAGTGGGGCCGCGCAGTTCAAACCCGTGTTGTTCAAGGGTCGACTCCAGTGAGGGGAGAAACGGAGGGCAGGTGGGGGGGGGGCAGCATGGCGGAGGGGGTCTGGGGCCGGAAGGGAAGAGAAGGGCCAGGCACCTGCCGTAACCCCTGCCCTGAGGAGCTCGCCCGTCTAGGGGCCCACGAATGAGGCGAGTGTGGGGATGGAAGAGTGCCCAGGGTGTTCGGGAAGCGCGAGGGGCAGCCTTCCTGGGTTGGGGTGTCAGCTCTGCCACTTCGTAGCCTCAGGACCCTGGACAAGTTCGTTAGCTTCCCTGGGCTGAACTGATTCCATAAAAGCCAGGAGAGCGCCTTCCAGAGCCTCAGCGAGGACCAGATGTTTACGGCTCCCAGCGCGGTGCTGGCGCCAGGCACACCGACTCCTGTTTCTTCTCCCCTCAGGTGCCTCAGAGGACCTCATCCATTGCCACTGCCCTGAACACCAGTGGGGCCGGAGCGTCTCGGCCAGCCCAGGCTGCTCGTGCCAGGTAACACCTAGGCGAAGCCGGGTGGCAGGCCAGGGAGCAGGGCGGGGGCAGAGGGGAGTTTACCAGGTTACCCGCTTAGGGGAGGGCAAGCCCAGACCCAGTCACCTCAGCCCCCTCCCTGCCCCCGCCCCCGGCACCCCTGTGCTCCCTTCACAGACCTCGCAGCAACTCCGCCTGGCAAATCTATCTGCAAAGGAGGGCAGAGCGGGGGAGCCCCAAGCCTCCAGGGCCCCCTGCTCAGCCTCCTGGCCCACCCAACGCCTGTAGGTAATGGAGTTGTCCCCCCACTCACTCCCACCCGCACATCTGCCACCTGCCTCCCCTGGTGATGGCTCCCTCTGCAGTGCGGCTCAGCCCCCAAGGAAGGGGAGCACCATGTCTCCCTGACCCTGCCTCTGCACTCCCACAGTAACCCTGACCTTAGAAGAAGCGACCCTGGCTGGGAGCGCTCGGACAGTGTCCTCCCCGGCTCTCATGGGCGCCTCCCCCAGGCCGGCTCTCTGGAGCGGAACCGTGTGGGAGGTACGTGAGCAGGGCTTGGCGGCCTGCCCTGGGGCCTGGACACAGTGCCCCTCAGGGTGGGCCCTGCCTTTGGCAGCTAGGGCCAGAGATACCCTCAGGGGTAGCCTAGGTGCTGGGCTGGGCTGGGCCTGGACCTCCGGGGCACAGGGCTAGGAGGTCAGCCCAGGGCGTGGGGTATATTTTCCCCCAAAGGTTTTATTTATTTATGTTTAGAGAGCGGGGGAGGGAGAGAGGGAGAAAGAGCGGGAGAGAAACGTCAGGTACCTGGCCCACAACCCAGGCGTGTGCCCTACCTGGGAATCGAACTGGCGACCTTTCGGTTTGCGGGATGATGCCCAACCCACTGAGCCACACCAGCCAGGGCACAGGGCGTGGGGTCGAAGCCATCCCCTGTCCAGGCGTCAGTGACCTCCCTCCTTTCACCATACCGTTTCCAGCCTCTTCCAAACTGGACAGCTCCCCAGTGCTGTCCCCTGGGAACAAAGCCAAGCCCGATGACCACCGCTCACGGCCAGGCCGGCCCGCAGTAAGTCAGCAGATGGCAGCCGTGGCCCTCCTCCTCTGGTCCAGGACTTTGGGGCCAGCTGTGGAGCCTCTCGAGCCTGGGAGCTGGGGCGGGGGCTTCCTTAGTCTGCGTGGCGGGGGGGGCCGCGGGGCTCCAGGCGTGCTTCTCAGTCACTAACCTTTCTCACCCTCTCTCCTGCCGCTTCCTGGCCGCCCTTCTTCCCCGGCGGCCCCTCCCAGAGCTATAAGCGAGCCATTGGCGAGGTTAGTGGGAAGGGGCCTGCTTGCGGGGGCCCTCCTGTGACCCTACGCCTTCTCCTCCGGCACCCTTTGTCCCGCTGCCCTAACCTCCCTCCCCGCTTACGCCACTGCTCCCCCACAGGACTTTGTGCTGCTGAAAGAGCGGACTCCGGACGAGGCCCCTCGGCCTCCCAAGAAGGCCATGGACTACTCATCGTCCAGTGAGGAGGTGGAGAGCAGCGAGGATGACGAGGAGGAGAGCAATGGCGAACCATCAGAGGGCAGCAGAGACGCCCCTGGGGCCCGGTATGGGGGCTCCCCGGGGGTGGGGCACTCCCACAGTGGCAACACCCCGAGAGAAGGGTTGCAGGTTGGCGAGTCTGAGGGAAAGGCGTTCCGCTTTTCTCCGGGGAACCCTGGCTGTCAGTGCCGGTCAGTTCTTTCCCCCTTTCTCTAGGAAAGGGGGCATGGGGCTGGTGTTCCCCTCTCTCTCCTGCTGTCCTGTCAGTAGGGGAGTGGTCTCTTCATGTGCTTCTCTGCCACCAACCTCCCCCAGGGGCTGGCACCGGACCCCCGGCAGCGAGGCAGAGGCTGCTTCAGGAGGGCTCAGTGCACCGTGTGCTGAACAGGGACTGAAACAGGAAGCCCCGGGCCTCCCGCTCTCGCCTGCTCCCGTGCCACGTGGGTGGCAGGCGGGGTCTGAAGGGCCTCATAGCCTTCCTCTCTCCCACAGCAGCGATGGGGACACAGACAGCGTTAGCACCATGGTGGTCCATGACGTCGAGGAGATAGCTGGGACCCAGACCCCCTACGGGGGTGGCACTATGGTGGTCCAGCGAGTGAGTAGGCACCCCATTCTCTCCAGCATGTGCTGTGACCCTCCTCGGCCCCAGCACTGGCCCCCTTCGCTCTGTCCCTTTAGACCCCGGAAGAGGAGCGGAGCCTGCTGCACGCGGACAGCAACGGCTATACAAACCTGCCGGACGTGGTCCAGCCCAGCCACTCGCCCACCGAGAGCGGCAAAGGTCAAAGCCCCCCCTTGAAGGACGGAGGCAGCGATGTAAGTGGGGGCGGGCAGGCCCGTGGCGCGAGGGGAGGGCACCGGCAGTGGGCAGGAGCCAGGGGTCGCTTGGGGGCAGAGTGCCTGGGAGCTAGTTGGCCAGGATTCCCCTGGGAGGACCTGGGGCCCAGGAGCCGTGGCTGGGGGTGGGCCACAGGCCGGGGTCTCACGTGTTTGCCTGACTGCCGCCCCTGCCCCCACAGTACCAGTCTCGTGGGCTGGTGAAGGCCCCTGGCAAGAGCTCGTTCACGATGTTTGTGGACCTAGGCATCTACCAGCCCGGAGGCAGTGGGGACACCATACCCATCACAGGTGAGGAGGGGAGGACAGATCCGCCATGAGGCCTGAAGAGGAGCAGGGGTGACGCTCTGGTGATGTGGCTCCACGAAGCCGCTACGGCGTCCCCTTGACCTGAGCGCCTGCCCTGGCACAGAGGCGACAAGGGCCTCCGAGACCGCTCTAACCCAAGAGGGGAAGTGCCCGGAGTGGCACGGGGACCCGCGTGGCAGAGCGAGGGCTTTGCCAGGCCCCGTGGCTGTTTCTGCTCCGCGCGCCCTCCATCCCCTGGTCTTTTCCTTTCCCTCTGACTATTCAGAGGCGCCAAGGCCAAGGGCAGGGCAGGGCAAGAAGACGCAGGGCCGGGGGCAGCAGCCCACCTCCCTCCCTTCTCTCCCGCAGCCCTTGTGGGCGGAGAGGCCAGCCGGCTCGATCAGCTCCAGTACGACGTGCGGAAAGGCTCTGTGGTCAACGTGAACCCCACCAACACACGGGCCCACAGCGAAACCCCCGAGATTCGGAAGTACAAGAAGCGGTTCAATTCTGAGATCCTCTGTGCGGCCCTCTGGGGTAAGGCAGGGCTGGGGAGGAAGAGAGGAACCCGGCGTGCCCTGCGCTCGTGGCCAGGTGAGGCCCGGCTCTGCCTCTAATCCGCCAAGGGCCCCGTTGCAGGTGTCAACCTGCTGGTGGGCACGGAGAACGGGCTGATGCTGCTGGACCGAAGCGGACAGGGCAAGGTGTACGGGCTCATCGGGCGGCGGCGCTTCCAGCAGATGGACGTGCTGGAAGGACTCAACTTGCTCATCACCATCTCAGGTGCGCGTGGAGCGCAGGGTGGGGGGCAGGGGTCAGGAAGAGGGGGTTCGGCTCCTTAGCTCTCTGTCACCATCTTCAGCCCGGGCAGAGGGCAGCCTTGGTCCAGGAGCCAGAAGGTGGGGCCACCTTGTCACCCCTTGTGGCACGCAGAGAAGGACGGCGGGGAGGCAGAACCTTGACCTTCTGGCTCAAGGAAGCGGGAGTATGTGTGTGTGTGTGTGTCCTCGCCCCTCAGGGAAAAGGAACAAACTGCGGGTGTATTACCTGTCCTGGCTCCGGAACAAGATTCTGCACAATGACCCAGAAGTGGAGAAGAAGCAGGGCTGGACCACCGTGGGGGACATGGAGGGCTGCGGGCACTACCGTGTTGGTGAGGAGGTCACAACAGAGTGGCCAGGGCACATTTGTTCATGAGAAGAGAGAAAGGGGGGCTGGGGCCCAACAGCCCCGGGGCCGGAGGCTTGGGGCCTGGCATGGGGGGGTACAGTGGCAGACCCTGGGGAGGGGCAGTGGCCCGAGGAAGGAGGTCGCAGCATCCGTCTTGTTTCCCGCCCCCAGTGAAATACGAACGCATTAAGTTCCTGGTCATCGCCCTGAAGAACTCCGTAGAGGTGTATGCCTGGGCCCCCAAACCCTACCACAAATTCATGGCCTTCAAGGTAACCCCAGCCTCAGCCCCCAACACTGTTCCGAGGCCTGGCTGCCCCGCCTGTGTCCTCTGACCCTTCTCTCCGCCACAGTCCTTTGCTGACCTGCCTCACCGCCCTCTGCTGGTAGACCTGACGGTAGAGGAGGGACAGCGGCTCAAGGTCATCTACGGCTCCAGTGCCGGCTTCCACGCTGTGGACGTCGACTCGGGGAACAGCTACGACATCTACATCCCTGTTCACGTAAGCCTGGCGGGACTGTGGGCAGAGGGGGACCCCCAGCCAGGGCTCCAAACGCAGGGAGTCCAGCCCGCTTTGTCCTCCCCAGATCCAGAGCCAGATCACGCCCCACGCCATCATCTTCCTCCCCAACACCGATGGCATGGAGATGCTGCTGTGCTACGAGGACGAGGGCGTGTACGTCAACACGTACGGGCGGATCATTAAGGACGTGGTGCTGCAGTGGGGAGAGATGCCCACCTCTGTGGGTGAGTGTGGTCCCCCAGCCGCTGGCCTGGGAGTGGGCCTGGGCCGCAGCCCGCTCACTGCCCCTCGCCTCCCTCCCCCTGCAGCCTACATCTGCTCCAACCAGATAATGGGCTGGGGCGAGAAAGCCATTGAGATCCGCTCCGTGGAGACAGGCCACCTGGACGGGGTCTTCATGCACAAACGAGCTCAGAGGCTCAAGTTCCTATGTGAGCGGAATGACAAGGTGGGAGCCCCTTGCCCTTGGAGAGGGCCAGGGCCCCTGCATTGGGTTGGCCTCCACAACCCTAGGCCCACCAGGGAGGCTGCAATTGTGGAGTCTTTCTCTGGGGGCCTGGGGAACACAGCACTCCGTTATGCCCTGCCCTTCCCACACCTTCAGTTTCCGAGGACTTTCCGACACTTTCACGCAGAGGCCTCCCGTCCCCCCTCTTCCCCGGGCATTTCTGCCCTTCAGGGGGTGGCGGCGACTCTGAGAAACTAAACTGCGGTCTCTCCCTCTCCCAATTAATTGAGTGCCCCTTCTTTGGTGACTTCTTCCCCCTACCGCAGGTGTTCTTTGCCTCAGTCCGCTCTGGGGGCAGCAGCCAAGTTTACTTTATGACCCTGAACCGCAACTGCATCATGAACTGGTGACGGACCCCGGGCTGGGCCCTCCCGCGCGAACCCGGCTCTCTCCCCGCAGCCAGACTTCCCAGGCCGCCCTGCTTCCCCTCCTTGGGCTTTTGCTTTACTGATTTGATTCACTGGAGCCTGCTGGGAACGTGACCTCTGACCCCTGATGCTTTTGTGACCACGTGACCACCCTCTTCCCCAACGTGTTCCTCTCCCCAAAACTGTGCCTGTCCCATCTTCTGGGGAGAGGCACAGCTTCCCCTTAACAGGAATCGAGCGGGCCTAGCCCCATCCCCCCTTTTCTCCACTAAAGAGGAGAGTGTTTGGGGCTCGGACCCCATACCCCACTGCTGCTGACTGGGCAGGGCCCTGGGCCCCTTTATTTGCACGTCAGGGGAGCCGGCTCCCCCCTTGAATGTACCAGACCCTGGGGGGGTGTCACTGGGCCCTAGGTTTTAGGGGGGTCACCAGCCACTCCAGGGGCAGGGACCATTTCCTCATTTTCTGAAAGCACTTTAATGATTCCCCTCCCCCCAAATCCCAGGGAATGGAAGGGGGACCCCGCCAGCCAAAACATCTCCCCCTTTACAACCTACATCTCTTCCAGCCTCTGCCCTCCCCTGGCGGAGGGAGGGAGCGGGGAGCTCTCACCCTCCGCAGGCACTTGCTTGCACCTGTATATAATGCCAGCGGCAAGTCGCCCTGTTCCCGCCCTGCCCCCACCTCTCCTCATTGTAGTGGCCTTGGATATCCCGTTTGTTAATAAAGACAACTCAACCAGCTCCCACCATTTCAGGCCCCGTTTTATTGTTTTCTCTCACAGCCCAGATACTAGCCGGGACCAGCACACAGAGTTGGGAGGAAGGGGGCAGGGTGGGGTGGAATCTGCACTGAGTCTTGGGGGGAGGCAGGTGCGCAGTGCTGGGCCAAGAAAACCTAGAAGAAACGGCGGAGGGGAGGGCCGGGGCTCCCTCAGCCTTGAGCCTGCAGGCCTGTGGGAGACCTGCGCTGGGGGCGTTTGGCCCCTCCCAACAGGGCCTGGCCGCAGAGACTCCAGGATCCCTAAGTGCCACTCCTGCAAAGGGGTCCCTCCTGCGTGGCTACCAAGTAGATAAAGGTGGGCTAGAAGCTCACAGGGCTGCAGGGTCCCATGGGGCTGGGGCCTGAGCAAAACTGGGAGACCATCAGGGCTGAATCTAGGATGGCCTTCGCTGTCCAGAGGATTGGCACCCAAGAGCCCGCTCGAATAGCCATCTGCCCGCTTTCTGATCCCTGCACAGTGACCAGACAGACCCACTTGTGCACACACACGTGTTCACAAAGCACTGCTTTATTAGCAGCAGTGGTAAAGCATAATAACGCAGCGGCGGCAGCCTGTTTTCCAAAATCTATTTCCTCGTGGAGGTGGACAGGAAAGTTCAGATCCGTGCGGCCACCGGCCCAGGTCTACATACACGGCGGGTAGGGCAGCTGGGGCACTTGGTTGAAGTAACCGCCGAGGAAGATGACGCTGGAGCCCACGCTGAAGAGCACCAGAGCTGCCCAGAAGCAGACGTTGTCAATGGCCTTCCCCATGCGCATCCAGTCAGACACCTCCTGGGGAGGGGACGGGAGAGCCACAAGCTGAGTCCCGAAGGGCTGCAGGAGCCTGCAGCACGAACTAATGGGGGGCCTCTGCAGCGCCCCACCTCGCCGGTGACCTCCTGGTCTCGCGTGCTCTCGGCCATGAAATTCACAGCATCCACGCAGCAGCGGATCTCGGGGGCGGCGGCGCCCAGGCTCTGGCAGAGGGCAGCTGCGGGAACGGCAGCCAAGAGACCCAGGGTCGGTTCCTGGGAGCCGCCCCCTGCCCCGCAAGTGACCCCGTGGGCCCACCCAAGCCGCTCCGCTCACCCGTCCAGGTGCCGTGCCGGTACCTCTGCCCTTCAAACACGAGCTCGCTCCGCGGCTTTTTCAGTATCAGCTCCTCCGCGCGGAGCAAGATGCCCACGGAGGACGCCCGCCTCGGGGTCGAGGCGGCCCGGGGAGCCTCGGGCGGAGCGCCAGAGCCCAAGAGGCGCGGCAGCAGCTCCAACAAGGCCTAGGGGGCGGGCGCGGGGCGGGGATTAGCTTGAAGTCCCACCTCCCACCCAGCCACCGCCCGCCCGGCGCTTACGTGACGCAGCCGCGGGGACAGGGCGTGTGTAGTGGGCGTCCGCAAAGACACGTTGAGCACGATGACGCAATTCATAACAATGAGCGTGGCAACCACCATGACGAAAATGAGGTACCTGGAGGGCCCGGAGTGCGTGACATCACAGCCTCCCCGCGCCCCCGGCGTCAGAGTTGGAGCCGCGGGTCCTCTGACCTCCCAAACACGCGCCTCCGCAGGAGGTGGAGTGAAGCCTCCCTCCGCTCAGCGGCTCCTCCTCTGCGGGGCCGCACGGGCGCCCCAGCTCTTCTCCCTCTCCTGCCGCTCGTAGCAGCCATGAAGTGGACCCCCCAGCTCCCTGGAAACCCTCCTGTGGGCCTACCACGTCCACAGTTCCACGGGGGTGAGGTGACGCCATGGCCCGGCACCTCGAGACCCCTTGGGGAGGTCTCTAGCAACCCCTACTGTGACCTCTGTCCTCTGACCCGATGGCTGCACTGTCCCCGCTCCTTCTCGAGGTGGCCCCCCAGCCCCCTCTTCTGTCTTCCCTGGAACTCGCTGTGGCCGCAGCTCTGGGGTAACTGGAGCAGAGGTTCAGAGAACTGAAGTCCCTGGAGTCGCGGGAGCCGAAGAAGGCGCCTGTACCGAAGCCCACCCCGGGGCTGATGCTAAGAGACGCCGTGGCCTGCGTCATGAACTTCGGTGCCACCTTGTTAGAGGTGGGGCGCCGGGGAGTGAGGAGAGGCGGGGAAGGGGGGTAGGGACCTCTGAGTCCCCCAACTAACGCCGGTGCCCCCAGTGAAGATCTCAGCCCTTTGGCTACAGCAGGAGGTGCGGCGACTAGACTCGACGACAGCAGCCCCGGCCCAGCCCCAGACGCCGGGGATCCTGGTGGAGCACTGGCCGGGGGAGCCCAGGCCGCAGGGCAGGGGCTCGGCGAGCGGGTGCAGCGGGCGCGAGCATCCGGCGCCCGCTCCGGGGCGCGTGGCTATGCCTATGTGGACGGGGTCTGCCAAGGGTCCGCCTCACTTCTGCAGCAATGTAGACGCCAGCTGGGCCTCGGAACCCCCAGGGAACCGGTGAGTTCGGGATGGGGAGGTGAGTTAGGCGCCAGAGGCAGCGCGGTTGGAGGCACTGAGCCGCCTCCCCAGCCCTCAACAGGTACTCGGGAGACCTCGAAGTGGCGCCCAGCAGCGGTGCGGAGGACGGGGGACCAGAGAATCCACCCGGCGTTCAAATAAAGCCCAGACCGGGACGAGATAGCCTTAGCTGCTTCCACAGTCATTTGGTTTTGGCCTCGCCCACCCCGACCGCACCCTTCCTCGCTCCGCCCTGTGCCATTCTGGTTCCACCCTCTGCGCTAGCCACGCCCCCGCATGGGCACCGACGGGACCCCTTGGGCCCTCACCTGCCCAGCAGCGGCACGCTCAGAGACGTCTCTGGGGTTTTCTGGGCAATTAGGAACAAGAAGACGGTCTGGGCGAGTAGGACGTTGATGGATACGGTGCATTTCTGGCCACCGGCTGGAGGGAGCACCCAATAAGAGCAGCTGTCCCTCTCCTCCGCCGGAACGAGCCTGGCTTTAGGGTTGGGGCGACTCCTTACCCTGCGCGGGCAGGAAGTAGGCGAGCAGCACCAGGCCTGAGATTAGCACGCAGGGCACAATGATGTTAATGATGTAGAAGAGCGGCTTCCGGCGAATAATGAGCGTGTAGATGACGTCAGTGTCCCCTGGGCCGTCAGCGGAGCCCCCGTCGTAGCGGCGGATCACCCCGGGGCAGAAGTCGATGGCCCACTCGCCGTTCTCTGCAGGACGGGTGGCGCGGTCAGCCTGCTCTCAGGGTTGGGGTGCCCTGCTGAGGCTCCGCACCGGAGGGCGGGAGCCCCTTAACTCCTGGCGGAGGAGCGCAGGGCAACCGCCGGGACCCGGGTGGGTGGGGCAGATGGTCTGGACTGCTCGGGTCATGGGCCGGCGGCATGAATGGAAATAGGGCAGGGGCAGAAAGGGGTGTACGCGGTGAGGTGCGGAACGACCACAAGGAAGCAGGGCTAGTCTGGCAATCGAGAATAATTTCAGGAAAGGGGAAATTAAAGCGCGGTTGTCAAAGGCAATCCCTAGTGTCGGTGCTCTGGGACAGCCCCATTTTGCAAGTCGCGTCTCTGGACCCGTCTAGAAGCGGGCTTTTCGGAGCAGGAGAGGACCTCACCGGTATAGGCCTCAGTGTCGATATCGATCTTGCTGATGGTTTCGCCATCATCATCCACCGCGAAGACGAACTCTACCTCTTCGGCATTGTACGTCTGAGAGCTGCGGAGCGCGGGCGGGGGCCCCCACCCGGGAAATGGGACCCAGGTCCTAGCCTCAGGCCCAGCCCTGGAAGCTGGGATCTGGCTAGATAATAACGCCCCCATCCCATTACCCAGATCGCGCTTAGGTATTTCCACCCCCTACTCGTGAGTCCCAGGAGCAGCCCCAGCCCGTTCTAGAGCCTGGCTCCGCCTCCGGCACGAAGCCCCGCCCCCTGCTCCCCTAATCCCGTAACCTTCGCGGGCTGTCGAGTAACTCCGCCCACCGGAAAACGAGCGAACAGTTCTGCCAGTCGAAGGGGAAGTAGGTGACTTCCACGGCGCAGGTGCTGCGGTAGATGGCCGGGGGCAACCAGCTCACGAAACCGCCCGCGTAGACCAGCACGTTCGCGTCGTGGGCCACGCCGAACTGGCCGTCAATGCTGCGGGCCCCCAGAAACCCAGCGTTCGCGGAGGTCCGCCGCCCCCCGCCCGCCAAACAACCCCCGCGCCCCGCCCCAACGTGGGCCAACCCAGCCCCCCTCGGGCCTCGGCTTCCTTTCAGCCTGGCTTCCGCTCGGTCCTCACTTGTTTTCCAGCACAATCTCTGGTAACCATACGAGTTTTGAAGGGACACGTAGGGTTTCTATGCCCCCAAAGTCGTTCTTGCTGTAGTTGAGTCGGTAATCATGCCAGTCCTAAGGGGTGGAGACGGAGGGACTTGTGCCCTGCATCTCCCACCTGGTGCCCGCGAGTTTGGGAGAAAGGCATCCCCTGGGCGAGGCCTCACGCTGTCCCCCAGATTTGACTCACGATTCCAATCCAGACGCTGGTGGTAAGGGTCTCCTCTTTCTCGTTCTGCGCATGGGAGAGTAGGATGATTGGAGTGGATTCCAGGGCCAGTCGTGAGCGTTAGGACAGAGCTCAGCGGTTGGGGCCAGAAATGGAAGTTTAAGCTCCGAGGTGGTGCTTGGAGGGCAAGTAAGGTATCTTACCAGTGAGATGAGGTTGGTCAGGGTGACCTTGAGGTTGATGGTGACGGTGTCCTCAGACTGCCTCACTGGCCTGCGTCCTGGGTCATAGTTGTCGAAAAGGTGGTGATAAAGGCGCAACTCCTCATTCTTCCCCTCACCTCTGCCTGGGGATGGCGTCAAGCAGTTGAGTCACTGGAGATGAAGAAGCTAGGGGATCTCTCCCCTCTGTCCCCTCTGGGTCTGTGCAGGGCTCTGCCTCTCTGTGTGTCTGCCTCCGAGACGGTATTTTTCCATGTGTATCCTCTTAACCTATGATATTGTGTCTGGGGACCAAATGTTGCACCCCAGTCTGTATCTTGGTTCCTGTCCATCTTGCTTCCTTATGTTAGTATCTCCGCGTGTGTGTCCAACCACCTCCCCTGACCCCTGTTCATACCGAGAAGCTGCAGGAGGACCAGGGCGCCGAGCAGAGCCCCAGCCATCCCACTGCCTGGTCGTCGGGGTTATTCTGAGCTTTGGCAGGCTTGGAGCTGGGCAGGCCAAGGCCTGTGAGTAAGGGGGAGGAGGGTGTTAGTTCCGGGCTGGGTTAGGGACTGTCACCTGTCACCTCATCCTCTTACCATCCCTGCTGCCGCCAGGAACATCTTGTCTGCTTCCAGAGACAGCTGCCTCATCCTGCATTCCCCGCCCCCGCCCCATCTCAGCATCCTTTGCCTTGTCCTTGGCGACCCCCCCAGCCACAAATCTGACCCTCTCATGACTGGAGCAGGCTGGATTAAGGTAAACAGGTCCTTTAAGAGCACCTGGGATCACAAGCCTGACAGCAAGGGGATGGGAGGCACTGCTTTCAACATGCACTGGTGTCCTTTAAATAAGTTACCTGGTGCAGGTGACATCCCTTGCCTCGCATACTCACCCATGTGGGACACGCATTTCCACCACCACCACCACCACCGCCCCCCCGACCCCCTGCCAGCCCAGGCAAGGTCACACAGATACAGTTTCTGCTGGCAGAGTGTGGCAAAAGCAAAGTGTCTATGAAGACCTGGTAATAAGAGGTCACAGGGGATGAGTCTACAGTAACAGACTCCAACGGGCGAACATAAGCGGGGTGAAATACAGGGCCCACCTCCTACAACCCACTCCCATGTCTGCCCACCCCCAACCCTTCTGGGTGGGCACGGGCCAGACGCACCAATTTCTTGCCTCTCTGAGTCGTGTGGCTAATTTCTCTCTTCTGCCATCTCGTGGCCACATATGATAGTACTGTCTACCCTACGGCAAACATACACACACCTTTTTAAAAAAAAATTAAACTTATTGGGGTGACATTGGTTCATAGGGTCATATAGGTTTCAGGCATACATTTCTGTGATCTGTGATCTGTATATTGCATCGTGAGCCCACCATCCAAAGTCAAATCACCTGTCACCGTATAATTGGCCCCATTTACCCTTTACTTATCCCCCCAACCCTTCCCTCTCATAACCACCATGCTGTTGTCTGCGTGTGATCCTGTCAGCGGTTCTTACTGCTTTTAGAGAGAGAGGAAGGGAGAGAGAGAAACACAGATGCGAGAGAGAAGCATTGACTGGCCACCCCCCACCCACCCCCACCCCATCCCACCCCCTGCCAACAAACACACACCCCAACCAAGGATGACACGCGCTCAGACCAGGAATCTAAACAGTGACCTTTTGCTTTTCAGGACATGCCCAACCAACTGAGTCACACTGGTCGGGGCTGCTTACATATTTCGTTCCCAAAGCACCCTGTCATGATCCCGTTCTCCCTGCTACAACTCAAAATGTATTATATCTTCCCCGGCAAGGCTGAAACTTGATGTTTTGCTTCCAAAAATGATTGTGGCAGGGGCGCTTTGAAAAAGCTTTCAACCTCATTGTCCAAAATGTCCTTAGTTTTACTCTTCCAGGTGTAATTTCCACCCGTTCTCCAATGTATGGGCTAAATCCTCAATTTAATCACCATCACTACATCATGTATAAATAACCTCTCTCTCTCTCCCTCTCTCTCTCTCCCTCTCTCTCTCTCCCTCTCTCACCACCCACATCATACCAGATGCAGAAGTGAGGCAACGCCACGTTTGGACCGACAGCCTGGCCGTGGAAGAGCAGTCTGGGGTGGAGCAAGAGTGAGTACAAATCCTCATTCCTTGCTGCCCAGGCCCCTCCGTTACTGCTTGGGCCATTAGCCCAGCTCGCGTCGCATTTGACACCGAGCGCTTGGCTGCAGCGGCGTCACTCTAACCAGTGAGTCCCACCGGCATCTCCTCCAAAGTCAGCACATCAGAAACCTTACCCTAGTGAGCCGCTAGGAGGGGCGCTCACCCTTCCCCTCGCCCCTCGCCCCTCCCCCACTCCTGGCTACAGTCCCTCCCACTTGTGCGGGCAGAGAGCTAAGCCACCTCCCCTCCCCCCGCCCCGTCCCTCCCGTTTGCTTTGCTCCGGATCGGAATTGTCTGAGGGACTGAGGCTTTTCTGCAAGTTGGTGGAGTCAGGCACCTAACTCAGACCTGGGTTTTGGTTTTTTGCTTGTTTTTTTTTAAGACTTTATTAACTTTTAGAGAGAGAGGAAGGGAAGGAGAAAGAAATGGAGAGAAACATCAATGTGTGAGACATACATCAGTAGGCCGCCTCTCACACCCCCCGCCCCAACTGGGGACCTGACTGCAGCCCAGGCACGTGCCCTGACTGGGAATCGAACCAGCGACCTTTCGGTTCACAGGCTGGCGCTCAATCCACTGAGCCACACCAGCCAGGGCATGGACTTTGTATTTTTATAAATAAAAACTCTACAGAACCTTCGTAGGCTGCCTGACAGTTTTGTTTCTGGGGATGCATTGACTTCCAAGCGAGACCCAAAGATCTTAGCTCAACAGGAAGCCACTCCCTTCACCTACTGGCTCTTGGCTAGTAACTCAGAACAGCTGCGGCTGCCGCCTTTGCAGGGCCTGCCAAGCTTCTCTTTCTTAGTCATCAGTATCCTCGCAGTGGAAATATCCCCAAGCTGCTCTGACGAGGGCCCCCCTGTCCCTTTGTAGAACAGGGATAGCAAACCCCGATTTCTAGACTGTCTTCCTCACTGGAACCTAAGCTCTCCAGTCACCCAGAGTTCGCTGTGTTTGAGGCATGTAGCACACAGCCTAGGGCACAATGGGCACACAAGAAAGGCTCACTGAACAAAAGAACAAGTAAAAGAATGAGCACCTTCCAATACACAGTGACAGAAGATGATTTGACTCTGGGTGGTAGACACACAGTGCGCTATACAGATCACGTACGATAGAAATGTAAACTTCAAACCTATATAATCTTATTAACCAATGTCACCCCAACAAGTTTAATTTTTTTTTTAAATGAGTGCTTTATCTTCCCAGCAGCCTTCCTTCTACTGAAAACTGTTCTCCAACCATGTGACCCCAGAGGGTCTCCCAGGTACTTGAGACTCGTATGTGTCACAAACAGGGACTGGCCACAACCCACGCATGTGCCCTGACTGGGAACTGAACTGAGGACGTTTTGCTTTGCAGGATGATGCCCAACCAGCTGAACCAGACAGGGTGCCCAATACTTTCTCTGAACGAGGCACCTCAGCATGCTCAGCATCTTTCCAGTAAGTCCACCTTTTCTTGGTTAGGATTTTTTTAAAGATTTTATTTATTTATTTTTTAGAGAGAGGGGAAGGGAGGGAGAAAGAGAGGGGGAGAAACATCAACGTTTGATCGCCTCTTGCACACCCCCAACCAGGGACCCAGCCCGCAACCCAGGCATGTGCCCTGACTGGGAATCGAACCAGTGACCCTTTGGTTCACAGGCCAGCAGTCAATCCACTGAGCCACTCCTTGGTTAGGATTTTAAAAAAGAAACTAGTATAAAGAAAACAAAAATTCCTCATAAAAATGCCAGAAAAACCCTTCTGACAATAAAAGGCAATGTTCTCGCTAGAACAATTGAAGAGCACGGAAAGACAGAATGGAAGTCAAAAGCGTTCCTGTTTCCACCCTGTCTGTATCTCAAAGGCTGACCGCTTCGGCTAAATGTAAGTCTTTCAAGGCCAAAGTCCAGCATATGTAAGTTTATAATTAATATATATGTGTGTATACAGATAGATAGACACAAAAGACATCAGGCTACGTTTGCTATTCTGCGACTTTTTGTTGAGATTGGCCCATATCAGTACTTGAAGTTTTTCTTGTTGTTTTTAACTGCTGCACGGTGTTCATTTGTATGAATGTGTCATAGATAATTTATCCAGTTCCCAGTGGATAGACATTTAAGGTGCTAACTGTCTGGGGTTTTACAATAACATGGTTTGCAACAGTGAACATATTTATGCACTTACCTTTGGCATCCTTTTGCAAATATATCCATAGGGTTAATTTCTAGCAGTGAAATCGCTGAGGCAAAAGAGTTCATGCATTTTTAACATTTTTTATTGATTGATTGATTTTAGAGAGAGAGGAAGGGAGGGAGAGAGGGAAACATCGATTTGTTATTCCACTTATTTTTGTATTCATTGGTTGATTCTTGTATGTACCCTGACCAGGGATCGAACCCACAACCTTGGCGTGTCAGTATGATGCTGTAAGCAACTGAGCTACCTGGCCAGGGCCATACCTTTTTTTTTTTTTTTTTTGGCTGTTGATGCCTTTTGCCAAATTGTCCTCCAAAAAAGCATTCACACGAACAAAGTGTGGGAATGCCTGTGCCCCCCCCCACAAAGAACATTATTGAACATTTTTCTCTCTTTTTTTAAAGTATTTATTTTATTTATTTTTCAATTACAGTTGACATTTAATATTATTTTATATTAGTTTCAGGTGTACAGAAGAGCAGTTAGACATTTATTTAGTTTACAAAGTGACCCCCCCAGTAAGCCTAGTGCCCGCCCGCACCGTAGTTACGACATTCCTGACCACGTCCCCGTGCTGTGCTGTACACCCCTGTGGCCATTCTGTGACTACCAATCTGTACTTCTTAATTCCATCACCTTTCCACCCAGCCCCGCAAACCTCCTCTCATCTGGCAACCATCCATTTTGGGTTTTTTTTTTTGGTTATGAGTCTGTTTTTGTTTTGTTTGCTCACTTACTCTGTTCCTTAGATTCCACATATAAGTGAAATCATATGGTATTTGTCTTATCCTGACTTATTTCACTCGGCACCGGGCCCTCTCGGTTCATTCACGTCGTTGCAAATGGCAGGGGCTCGTTCTTTTTTCTGGCCGAGTCATATTCCATTGTGCAGATGGGCCACATCTTTTTTATCCAGTTGTCAACTGATGGGCACTAAGGCTGCAGCCATGCCTTGGCTATTGTAAATAATGCTGTAAGGAACATAGGGTGCATTTATGTTTCTGAATTAGTGTTTTAGATTTCTTTGGGTAAATATCCAGAAGTGGAATTGTTGGGTCCTAAGGTAGTTCTAATTTTAACTTTTTAGGACTCTCCGTACTGCTTCCCACAGCGGCTGCACCAGTCTGCGTTCCCACCAACAGTGCGCGAGGGTTCCCTTTTATTCCACATCCTCACCAAAACTTGTCTGCTGATTTGATGATAGCTATTCTGGCAGATGTGAGGCGATGTTGTGTGGGTTTTGTTTTTTTTTTTAAGATTTTATTTATTTATTTTTAGAGAGAGGGGGAGGGAGGCAGAAAGCGAGGGAGAGAAACGTCAACGTGTGGTTGTCTCTTGTGCGCCCCTAACTGGGGTCCTGGTCCACATCCCAGGCACATGCCCTGACTAGGAATGGAGCCAGCGACCCTGGTTCTCAGGCTGACACTCAATCCATGAAGCCACACCGGCCAGGGCCTCATTGTGGTTTTAATTTGCATTTCTCTGATGATTAGTGACGTTAGCATCTTTTCACATGCCTGTTGGCCATCCCACCTAACATTAGCCACTTTTACCAAACCCAGAGGTGAAAACTCCTGTCTCATTATTTTGATTTACACGATAAAGGAGGCTGAGCTTTCGTTTTCAACAGGTGTATTGGCCACATGTATGTGTCTCTTTTTTTCTGAAAACCGCCTACTCATATCAATGGAACAAAATAATATTCCTTCCAAGATATGGGACTCTGCAATAGAAGGAAGATAAAATAGTACATTAATGTAGAAACTAAGGCTCAATCAAATAAAGGCTTTTGGAACCACTGGAAAACTAATCAGAACGACCACAAGACCCCATCTCTCTCCTCCCACTGGGTGGGCCAGGTATTTGAGTGTAAAACAGAGCCAAAAAAGTGCTGGAGCAAAACTAGGACGCGTGTGCTCATTGCCTGGGAGGGAGGAAGGGCTTTCTTCCCATCCTGGAGCCCCGAGCCAAAGACGATAAAAAAGAAGAAGAAAATACAGAAAACTTTGTGCAGGGCCAAAAATACAAAACCCAACGCAAGCAAATGACAAATTGGGAGAAAATACATGCAAATAATGTTTGTCTCCTCTACTAATTAAGTGCTCATAAAAAACCATTAAAAGCTGACAAGTGATGACATCACTTGGCCTGCTGGTTCCCTCTTCCAAACCCAAACCTAAAGATGCAGCAAATGTCAAAGCACCGCTGTGAAACTCGGAAACCCCTGGGAGGAGGGACGGTGGTCAGACCTGGCGTGGAAGGGACACGGCAGGCCGGAGCAGAAGGGAAGGGATGAAAATGGTCGAGTCATAATAAGTAACTTCAGAGAGAGAGGGGCAGAAATCTGGGGCGAAGTGTTGCCCTTTTCCAGGCGGCGAGCCCCTAACCTAAACCTTCGGTAAAGACGAAACAAGTCCTTGGGTTTAGGGAGATCTCGAATCGACTTCTCACTTCAGAACAGAGGAAGACAAGAAAATGAGTGGGGAAGGGAGGCTCGACAGCAGCCAAGAGGAGACAGCACCTTCAGGGAAAGTCCGTGGGACGCCCCGGAGTGGGAAGGCGGCGCCGGGGAAGGGGGCCGCGGATGCGGAAAGTCCAGGAGAAGGTAGATGCTCAAACTGCCAAGAACGCCCAGTGCCTAAACGGCCCCGGGGGGGCTCCTCACCCAAAAAGCAGTGATAAAATGATGCCCCTCCTCCTCTGTATTCGTGTTGTTATGAATCTTGCTTAAAATGTTTTGTTCAATATGGGGTAAGTAAGCTCTGTTTTCTGAAAGGTCTGTAGCATAATGTTTTGCCTTTTCTCCGATGTCAGTCAGTTACAGGGAGAGAATTTAAACAGAATCTTCATAAATGTTTTTTATTTTTTTTAGTAGCAATCAACTATATGTAGCTCTCCCAATAGTTTTTATCAATGTTTTGAAACTGCTGAGGAAAAAATGGATTGTTAATCTGTTTGCCTTATAATATATGGACAGATATCTCAAATGTGTTCATCATTATGTTAAAAACTAACTCTATTAAAAACTGATAAGAAAGGTATATCTTGCACCAAATTGAATTAGGACATTTTCAAGTAATTCTCAGTCTTACGGACTTTTAATACTCTTAGCTTAAGTATTACATATTTGAAAGTTGCCATGGGAATAAATCTTAGAAAGGCCTTATCACAAGAAAATACTTTCTCTAACTATGTATGCTGATGATAACAAGATTTATTGTGGTCATTTCACAATACATATAAATATAGAATCATATTGTACACTTAAAATGAATAGGTGTATGTCAATTGCACCTCAAAAACAAAATTTAAAAATAGTATTTATACTGTTAAATATTAAAGGTAAGTGGACCTCAGATTCTTAAGGGAGGGGGAGTGTAAACAGACAGCCACTTGGAAGATAGGCAGTTTCTTTCAAAGTTAAGCAGGCACTTCTCCCCTGACCTAGGAATTCTGTTCCTAGGTATTTATCAAAGAGAAAGGACAATATGTGTCCCCAAAAGTTTTACATACAAGCCAGATCGATGGTTACTTGGCTGGGAGGACTGGCCAGAAAGGGCACTGCCGAAAATGTTCTCTATCTCGATAGGGGTGGTGATGACATGGATGGACACCTGTGTCAAAACTCCTGGAACTGTACACCTAAGAGTTGTATAATACTCTGTGTATAAATCATCACTCAATTTTAAAGAGCTATTAGTTAAAAAATTAAAGTCAGACATAATGCTTAAATTCACAATGGAGGACTACTTCCAGAACATAGACCTTGGTATCACGCTTCTTAAAGGCCATTTTAAGTAATTACGAAGAGCGCTTCCCTTCAGACGCCATGGATTACACTCTAATGGATTGTATCCATTTTCGCAAAGCATGACAGTTGTATAAAATAGAAAACACATATAATTCCATTTTCCTTTCAAATGTGCAGTGTCACTGCTTAACGCCTTCTTAGGCAATTGTGGGGGACATACTTTTAACACAGGTAATGTTTTCTGAAATTTTTTGCTCATGACAGCTGGTTTAATCTTTTTCTTGCCTTCCCACATTTTCCTTATAAAAATTCCCTTGGTACTGTGATGAGTTCATTAAAAGAAAAAAAACAACAACACAGCCCTTCCTTTCATATTTTTTGTTAGACTAGAACTATTTAACAAGAATATTTCTCTGGCCAACAATAAGTTAATAAGTTAATGATGGCAAAATATTAGGCACCTAGCTTGCTGTTAATCATTCTGTTGTACTCTTTGAACCAGAGCAACATAAGGGCGGATAAATTCACACCTGTTAGGGCTGATAACACTCTCCTGCCTGTGAAAGCTCCCTTTGAGCTGAGTTAGACAGCCTGTTGCATATTGACCAAATGCGACCAGTTTTTATTGGACAAATTTGTTTTTCTGATCACTTGATCCTTTCTACTGAAGGGTATGCAGAACAGATTTTAATGGAATATGTGATTAAAGTTATATATAATAAAGTATAAAATTAACTTTCCATCTGTGGTTTAAATAGAAAAAACACCCTGGCTGGTGTGGCTCAGTGGATTGAGCGCTGGCCTGTGAACCAAAGGGTCGCTGGTTCGATTCCCAGTCAGGGCACAGGCCTGGGTTGGAGGCCAGGTCCCCAGTACGGGACACGTGAGAGGCAACCACACATGGATGTTTCTCTCCTTCTCTCCCTCCCTTCCCCTCTGTCTAAAAATAAATAAATAAAATCTTTAAAAGAAAACTTTAAAAAATAAATAGAAGAAACAGATCCCTATATTTATGATTTTTGATTTTTGATTTTTTAGTCTTCACCCAAGGATATGTTCATTGATCTAAGAGAGAGAGAGAGAGAGAGAGAGAGAGAAAGAGAGAAAGAGAGAAAGAACCATTGATGTTAAAAAAAACATCACTGGCTGCCTTCCGTGCTCTCCCCAACTGGGGATCAAACCTACAAGTTAGGTATGTGCCCTAACCTGGAATCGAACCCCCAACTTTTTGGTGTACGAGACAGCGCTTCAACCAACTGAACCACCCGACCACGGATAATTATGATTTCTTTATCCGTATCATCTAAACATGAGGAAAGGCTTTATTGACCAAGAATCTGAAACACTCAATTCTCTTCACTTTATCCCAAGGCTGGATTTTCTATTAATTTGTTTACCAAAAACAAGTAATGCTGTATATACATGAAAAGGGGCAAAATGTCAGTAAAATGAAGCGGGAAGAAGCAGTTGTGAAGAATAGCTCGTGACAAAATGGTAATGAAAGATGTCTCCACCCAGTGAGCGCACACACAGGGAGCTTTACAGATGAGTTCTACCAAATTTTCAAGGAATGGAAATCTGTATTTTATACGTTTTTCCAGAAAACAGAAGAAGAAGGCAAGCCAACTAGCTTTATGAAATTATTTTTTTAACTAAGAACGGCACAAGAAAGCAAAAATATAGGTCTCGTTCACTTATGAAGATAAACATACAAATCCTAAATGAAATATGGGCCAATCAAATTCAAAAGTTTCCTGAAAAAGAAATTGTCCGACCTGATTAAGTCAAGCTTGCCCCCAGATGTGCAGGAATGATGTGCTACCCGACATCCTTTCTTCCCAACAGAACCCCATCTTGTTGGCAGCAACGTGTGCCACGCCCCAAGGGATGAGTCGTAATTAGCCGCAGCCATCCCCTTCTCCTTTGCCAGACACTCAGAATGCCACCCTTTTTGCAGCCAGTAGCACCAGGATCTATTTCTGACCAATGACATTAGGACAGGTCGGCTGGGGGAGGGGGCCTCTGGGAAAGCTTATCCCTCCTTGGCTGGGAGAAGGAGAGTCACTTAAGGTAAAGCAGCTTCGTGCTCCTGCTCCTTCTCTCTCCCTTTCGCCACCAGGGTTATGTCTTTGAATATGGCAACCATCTTGCAACCATGAGGTGGCTGACTAGCATGAGGGCAAAAGGCCAGCGTGCTGATGGCAAAATAGAAGACCAGGCTCCTTCTGCTGGACGGCACTGTCAAGCTGCTAGACCAGCCCGAGGTGGCGCACCCCCGAATGCTTGTTAAGAAGTTGATACCCTCTGGCTCTAACATACTGTATTGCTGGTGTTCTGTTCTATGCAGCTGACACCATTTCTGCCAATTCAAATAGTTTCTCATCAGAAAATCTAACAATGTTATTAATTTCATGAGTGGACTGCAGGAGAAACATCGCATAATTGTATGATTAGAAATAGGGGGAAAAAAACAGTGCGATGTCTGATTTTAAATTTTAGAAGTTCAGAAAACTAGGTATAGAAACAACTTCTTTAACTCAAAAAAGACTATATATTAAAAACCTAGGAATCTAATGCACAAAATAAACTAATGAGCAAAATAGAACCAAAGGCATGGAAACATGGAACAGACTGACAGCTGCGAGAGGGGAGGGGAGAGGGGGAGAACGGTGGAAAGAAGGGGAAGGGATCAGTCAAAAAACATGTGTGAATGACCCATGGACATGGACAATGGTGTGTGGATTGACTGTGGGAGCAGGGGTGGGGTGGGCTGGGTGGAAGAGGGGAAAGAGGAAAAGAATGGGGACACCTGTAACAAAATAATAATTAAACATTTTTAAAAAATAAGCATAGAAACTCTGAATAATCACAAATACCTCAGATGATCAGAATGCACTAGAAAATGTGGGGCCCTGACCCCCACTGAGGACTTAGTAGTATTGGCCATTAACACATTTTGGGACAAAAATAAAATTCATGTAACAAATTAAATCAATGAAAGTATAAATTTATATTCTAAATTCCCAATCACTCACAATTTTTCAAGATTAGGAAAATAAACCTGTCTTAAAAAAAAAAAAAAAAAAAACCCAGCCCTGGCTGGTGTGGCTCTGGGACTGAGTGCTGGCTGGCCAACAGGGGGGTCACCGGTTTGATCCCCAGTCAGCGCACGTGCCTGCACTGCAGGCCACGCCCCCACCTGGGGGCGTGTGAGAGGCATTCGGTTGATGTGTCGCTCACATATTGATGTTTCTCTCCCTTTCTCCCTCCCTTCCCCTTTCTGTAAAAATAAATAAATAACATATGAAAGGAAGAAAGAGGGAGGGAGGAAGGAAGGAAGGGAGGAAGGAAGGGAGGAAGGAAGGAAGGAAGGAAGGAAGGAAGGAAGGAAGGAAGGAAGGAAGGAAGGAAGGAAGGGAGGAAGGAAGGGAGGGAAAGAGAGAAGGAAAACCAAGCCTACAATAGCCCTGGCCAGGTATTTCAGTTGGTTAGAGCGTGGTTCCCATACTCCAAGGTTGCGGCCATGATCCCCAGTCAGGGCACATCCAAGAATCAGCCAATGAATGCATAAATAAGTGGAACAACAAATCCATGTTTCTCTCTCTCTCCCTTCCTCCCTCTCTCTAAAATCAATTTTTTTAAAACCCCTGCAACTGACATATTCAATGCCGCCCTCCCTGGGAAGACGGCAGCAAAGCCGGGCTGCCTCTGCTGTGATGCCGACGGGCCCGGCCAATGGACAAAGACAAGAAAATGAGACAAGCGGGATACAGACAGGAAGGGCAAACATAAACCTGTTGTCAACTGCGATGAAATGATTACCTTCGCAGGAAAATCTACGATAAACAGTAAGCAAACCCTTAGAACCAATAGGAGAATTGGGGACTTTACTGGAGACAAGAAAAACTTAATACTAATAGCTCTCATTTACATTGGTAATAATCAACTAGAAATTATAGAAAGCAAAAATATTCTTTACAATGGTAACAAAATCAAAGTATCCATAAGTTAATTTTTTTTTACATTTTGTATAATCTTTACGGGAAAATTTGAAACTTTTAAAGGACATAAAAGTTCAGTATAAACTATTCGTTTGGATGTGTCAATTCAATATTATAAAGATGTTGGTTCTCCCTAAAGTAATATATAAGTTAAATTTGGGGGAACTTGATAAACTTATAATAAAATGTATATGAAGGTACATGAAAAGCCACATCAGTTTTGAAAAAGAAAAGAGGACTGAGTCACCCTGACAGATAAAAACATAACCACAAAAGTCACAGCAAACAAATAAACAACAAAAACAAACACACAACACCCTTGGGCCCTGGCTCATGTGGCTCAGTGGATTGAGTGCCGGCCTGCATACCAAAGGGCGGCCGGTTCGATTCCCAGTCAGGACACAGGCCTGGGTTGCAAGGCAGGGCCCCAGTAGGGGGCACCTGAGAGGTAACCACACATTGATGTTTCCCTCTCTTTCTCCCTTCTTCCCCTTTTGTCTAAAAATAAAGAAATAAAATCTTTAAAACAACAAAACAAAACACTCTTGGTACTTTTAGTGACTGAAAATAAAAGGAAGAAACTGAACAGAGATTGCAGAAACAGCCCACATGCATATAGAACTTGATATAGGGTAAAGGAAGGATGATGTAAGTGGGAACAGGTTAGATTAGCAGATAGGGTAAAAGTAGCCACTTCATTTTATGGAGAAAAAGGAATAAAGCTGTATCCCTCCCTCACACTATATACAAAAGTAAACAGGTGGATTAAAGACTTTAAAACAAAGGTAAAACTGTAAAGTTAACAGAAGAAAATCTAGGAGAGCATTTTTTGTGATATTGGGGTGGGAATTTCTTAAGCAAGATGCCCAAATCACAAACCATAAAAGGAAACATTGATGAATTTGAGTGCATTAAAATGAACAATCCCTGCTCAACAAAGGACATTACAGATTCTCCTCACTATTGTATACCTACTCTGTTTACATTCCTTAATTTACTAAAAAAATATTCATTAGGCAACATGCTAAGCACTGACAAACAGTGAACAAAGTGCACAACAGTGAATATGATCCCTGCAGAAATGTGGCTGGACTGGCATTGTTAAGGGAGGGACCTAGGGGAGCACATTCTCCCAAAGTTGCATCTTTTCAGCAAATGTGCAGATAGCATTTTGGCAGGGTCATTGTTTTGTTTTGTTTTGTCTTGTCTTTTTAAACAGTCTATAAAGTAACTTTCCAATAATCTTTCTTTTTAAAAAGATTTTTAAAAATTTATTTTTAGAGAGGGGAAGGGAGGGAGAAAGAGAGGGAGAGAAACATCAATGTGTGGTTACCTCTCATGCGCCCCCTACTGGGGATCTGGCCTGCCATCCAGGCATGTGCCCTGACTGGGGAATCAAACCAGTGACCCTTTGCTTCCCAGTCGGCGCTCAATCCACTGAGCCACACCAGCCAGGGCTAGGCAGGGTCACTGTTAAGGCAATGGCCCACCACAGCCCCACTGACAGAGTACTCATGCCTAGAGTCCCCAAGACCCAGGACAGCTTGATTAGTGGCTTTGCCATGCAAACACTGGATAGACACATTCCATTACACCTGCTGGCACTCACGATCAGTTCCAGGAAACACCACTTCTGATTCTAATTTTTCTGTCAGATTCTTTTCATTACAAGGAAAAAGGCATAAACTTCAATCACCAAAAGCATTTTTTTCAACCTTCATGGCAATAATTGATTCAGACAAAAATCATCAACAGATGCTGCAACTTATGGGCCAAAATTTGATTAAGAACAGGATATTTATATATCAAAGTATCTGCCCCTGCCCCCAAATCCTTAGTTACAAAAGGAAATATGAAACCTTGACAGTGGAGAAACAGTGGGTTTCACCTGAACCAAGTTATCGAAGTTAACATCTCTGGTAATGGGTCAAATTGATATAATGTGTTTCCTGCTATGATGCGCTGAAAATGAGACACCACCATGTAATGTTCCTGCCAGAAAAACATAACTGAAACCCAAGCATGAGAAACATCAGACAAATTGAGGGGAACTCTGCATAATGGAGGGATATTCTACATAATTACTGGACTGTAGTTTTCAAAAATGTCAAAGTCATAAAAAATAAGGAACTAAAGAAAACTGAAGAAATCTGGTCCTGGACTGGATTCCGGACAGGGAAAAATTAGTTACAAGGACTATTTTGAGGACAACTGGCAAAATGGGAACACAAAGTGTGGGTCGGATAACAGCATGGCATCAACATTCCATTTCCTGACATTAATAACTATACGTAAGAACACGTCCTTGTTTTTAGGAAGCGCATATCGAAGTGGCAGCAGTAAAGGGCTGTGATGTCTCCAACTTGCTCTCAGGTGATTCAGGAGTAACACTTGAGAGAGAAAGCGCTCAAGCAAATGAGACAAAATGTTCATAAACGGCGAGTCTGAGTCGATGCCTGAAATTAGCCATCACACCGTACATGGATGTTCATTGTCAACGGAGATGTATTTATTTGTCTTTTTTGTTTTTTTGTCTGTTGCTTTTTGTTTATTTTTTCTTTTTTCAGCTGAGGTAAATTTAGAAGTTTGCAACATAAAGGCAGCATAGCGCATCTGGGAGATTTACGCTTTCGAGAAGATGGATGTGCTTGGCCCTGTTCCACCCACTAAATACAACTGAAACCCGAAAATATACGCCTATTCTATCTGTCTATCTGTAGCCACCTTTCTCTCTCTCCATTATTTCTATATTTCTATATAATCTATAATACACATTATATATATATATATATAATCGCAAGCAGAAGACGTTGAAGGGTGGAGAGAAGAAGGCACAAACACGAGAGACCTGGAAACCCAGGGCACGGCGGGATGATGGTGAGTTACACGGGTTTTCTTTTTGCTTTGCATGTCCCAGTCTTAGAAGAAGTCAGCAGACTAGAAACGCCAAGGCGCAGGCAAAAAACAAAAACGAAACAAACAAAAACTCTGCTCTCTCTAGACAAAGGACCAGGAAAACGGTAGCCTAACAAGACAGAAAACTGAGAAACTAACTAGACAGAAAAGTTAGAAAATAACCACTCTATTGCAGCCAAACACCACAGAAAAACTGTGGCCCCACCCACACCCACGCCAATAAAGGCTGAGAGGCCAATCGAGACTTCGGCTCTTCCCAGGATATAATAAGGCACCCCAACGTCCTACCAGGGTGATTTCTGAGAAGGTCGAGGAGGGAGTGGGGACTTTCACCCCGCCAGCTGGTAGCGAGACCTCCCCCACTGCAGGGCCAGTGGAGAGACCACGTGCGAAGCCCGACTGCGTCCCAGATTGGCAGCCAGGAGGCGCCCTTCCGCCCCTGCCGGGGTGCTGTCAGCGAGGCCTGCCGCAGTCAGAACTTCCACTCACTGCGGCAAGAACGAGGCCGTCCGCCCCGAGGTGGCAGCGGAGACATGTGGGCAACTGGAGCTCTCGCCCTCACCCAGCAGGAAGGAGAAGCCCTCACCTCCGCCAGGTGTCGACTGAGGCTGAGTGGGGGACCTGAACTTCTACCTCCATCTGGCACTAAAAAGGCGGCACCTCCCCCTTCCCTGCCAGAGCACTGTCAGGGAAACCCGGGTAAAACAGGTTGAAGTAGGATCCAGAGTCTCATAAAATAGGACAAAAATGCCCATGTTTCAACGTGCGTGCGTCAAGCACGTGGTGTGAGGCTGGAGTAAGAATAAGGTGGTCGGACCCGGCGAGGTGGCTCAGTTAGTAGGAGTGTTGCCCGTGCACCAAAAGGTCACGGGTTCGATCCAGGTCAGGGCACATACCCAGGTTGCAGGTTGGGCCCCCGAGTCGGGGCGCATACCGGAGGCAACCGATTGGTGTTTCTCAGCCCTCCCCCTCTCGCCCCCTTCCTCTCTCTATGGAATCAATGAACATATCCTCGGATGAGGACTCGGGGGAGGAAAGAGAGTCGGGAAACAGCCTCCCAGAAAACCCCTCAGCCGCCGCCCCCACGCGTGAAGAACTGGGGATCTTCACTGTGCGTGCACGGCCGTGAAAGCAGCTCGGTGGCCAAACAGGAGGCCTCCGGCGGGAGCGCGACGGAGCTGCGGCCGCAGTGCCTGCAGCAGCCAGCCGAGCCTGCACGTCCCGAGCCAGCGGCAGGAGGAGACGAAGAGGCTGGCCGAGGAGAGGGAGGCCACGCAGAAAGAGCCCAAGCCGTCCGCTGTGACATCTGCCCAGTCTGGTGGCGAGCCCCTGCGCACCGTGGACGTGTGAGGAGGTGGCGGGCCGGGCACGGGGGCTGCCGGCTCTGCCGCCAGGGAGGCCATGCACCGCTCACGCGGCAGCCTCTGCCTCCAATCTGAGTTCCTCCGCTGCAGCCTCCTGTCTGAGGGCTGCGGTGGGAGAGGTGGGGCTCCAAGTGCATGGGGACAGCCAGGGCCACCGACCCTGCTGAACCTTATGGTACCGTTTCCTTGGGGGCCAAGCACAGGTGTGAGTGGACGTGTCCAAGCATGAACTCGGCCAGCCCGCACAGGTGGAAGCTGAACTCGAAGGTGACCTGCGGACAGGTTTTATGAAGGCTTTCCTGAACTTCAGCACATAACATGCACTGACAAGAAATGACGGTTGGGTGACAGATGAAGTGGGAAAGCGATGGCCGAGTCCTGTGGTGCCCCGTGGGCCACTGCCGGGACCTGGTCAGAAGGCAGGTGCACCTCTACCTCCTGTGTTTTCCCTTTTTCTCTGAAGATGGTATAACAGAATAGAGTATTTTAGGCCTTTTTGAATTAAAATAAACACAATTTTAGCATCAAAAAATGTCCGTGTTTCCACTGAAAATTATTTATCACAACGCGAGCTGGGAAGATCTCAAACTGAAGGAGAAAAAAGACAATCAACAGTTGCCAACACCCAAAGGACAGATGTGTGAGAATTATCTGAAAAAATATTTTCAAGTGGCCGTGATAAAAACACTTTAATAAGGAATGCTTAATTGCTTGACACAAATGAAAAACTAGAAAGCTTCAGCAATGAAATAGATCTAAAGAAGAACCAAATGGAAGTTTCAGAACTGAAAAATATAATAGTCGAAGTAAAACTCAGCGAATGGGCTCAACAACCGTATTAATGATAAAAACCTGAGATGGCACAAAGCAGTACTCGAATGAAAAACATAACTTAAATGGATTTACCTGAAAACCAAAAAAGGTTGTATTTTCAATCTTTTAGTGAACTAAGATTTCAACTCAAAAAGGTAGAAGGAGAACATAAAAATAAACTCAGAGTATGAGGAATTATTAAAGATAAAACTAGACATTCATCATCAAATAGAAAAAAACACAGCAATTGACTAGTAAAACTCATAAATCTAGTTCTTTGGCTGGTCCAATAAAAAAGAACAATCTTTGGCAAGTATGATGAAGAAAGGAAGGAAGGGGCAAGGGAAGGAAGAGAGAGAAAGAGAGAAAAGAGAGAAAATACAAATAAGCAATATTAGGGCTCATAGCTACAGGCATGGAGATTTTATGATAAAAGTATAAATGTTTGTACATTCATGCAATAATAAATTTGAACGGCTACATTAAAGGGATATTTTAGTAGAAATATCAATGACCAAAGTTGACTGATCATGTAGGAAACTCAACACAGCAATAATTACAGTAGGAACTGGTATTCAAAAAGTAATCCCCTGCCCCGCCCCTGCTGGAGGCATGAGGCCTGGATGGTTTTATAGGTGAATTCCACCAAACCTGCGTAGAATGGAAAATCCCTGCAAACCCTAACTTTTCCAGAGAATATAAAAATTTCCAACTTACTTTACAAGGCCAGCATAACTCTGATAACAAAACAAAACAAACCAGCCCTGGCTGGTGTGGCTCAGTGGATTGAGTGCCTGCCTGCGCACCAAGGGGTCGCTGGTTTGATTCCGTCAGGGCACATGCCTGGGTTGCAGGCCAGGTCCTCGGTGGGGGGCATGTGAGAGGCAACTGCACATTGATGTTTCTCTCCCTCTCTTTCTCCCTCCCTTCCCGTCTCTCTAAAAGTAAATAAATAAAATCTTTAAAAAAACAAAAAACAAAACAAAACAAAAAAACAGAAAAAGATAAAGCCCCTCAGAAGAAATCAATTGGCCAGTCTTATTTTTTCTTTTTTTCTTTTTTTTTTAACTCATGAGGCTCTGTACTTTTAAAAATTAAATTTCCTAGAGTGACGCTGCTTAATAATAGCACTAGGTAAGTTTCAGGTATGTACCTTTATAATATGACATCTATATATTTTATTGTGTGCCCACCGCCTGAAGTGTCATCCCTTCCCATCACCATATATTTGACGTCCTTTACCCACTTCATCCTCCCCTTACTCCCCTCCCCTCTGGTAACCACTATTCTGTTGTCTGTATCTATGAATTTGTCTCTGTTTATTGTTTTGTTTGTTCATTTGTTGCTTTTTGTTTTATATCTCACATGAGGGCAGTCATGCAATTCTTATCCTTTTCCACCCGAGTTATTTCATCTTATCTCAAGATCCATCCACGTTGTCACAAATGGCAATATTTTCTCTTTTCCTGTCGGTATATTATTTCACTGTGTATATGTACCACGTCTTGATCCACTCATTTGTTGATGGACACTTATGTTGTTTCCATGTCTTGGCTATTGTAAATAATGCTGCCATGAACATAGGGGTACATGTATCTTTACAAATAAGTATTATCAAAAATTTTGGGTACATACCCAGGAGAGAGATTGCTGGGTATATGGTAGCTCTACTCTTAATTTTTTTAGCAGCTTCCACACTGTTTGCCTATGTGGCTGCACTAATTTGCATTTCCACCAGCAGTTTATGAAGGTTCCCTTTTCTCCACATCCTCTGCAACACTTATCGCTTATTGATGATGCCTATTCTGACGGCATGAGGTGGTGTCTCATTGTGGTTTTGATTTGCATTTCCCTTGTAACTAGTGATGTCGGGCATTTTTTGATATATCTCTTGGCCGTATGTATGTCTTCCTTGGACTCGTGTTTAGATTGTTTTGTTGCTGTTGAGTTGTATGAGTTCTTTATATATTTTGAATATCCGTCCCTTCTTGGAGGTATTATTTGCAAATACCTTCTCCCATTCAGTTGATCATCTTTTTATTTTGTTGATTTTTTTTTTGTCATTGTTGCTGTTGTGGAGAAACTTCTTAGTTTGATACAGCCCCATTCATTTATTTTTGCTTTTATTTCCCTTACCTTTGGGGTTGAGTTCACAAAAAAACCCAGCAAGGCCAATGTTCATTAGTTTAATGCTTGTGTTTTCTTCTATGTGTTTTATTGTTTCAGGTTTTACATTCAAATCTTTAACCCATTTTGAGTTCATTTTTGTATATGTGGTGTCAGATACCAGCCTAGTTTCATTGTTTTGCACGTGGCTTTCCAGTTTTCCCAACACCATTTATTAAAGGGACCATCCTTTTTCCATTGTATGTTTTTGGCTCCTTCGTTGAAAATTAGTTGCCCATATATGTATGGGTTTATTTCTGGATTTTTAAGTCTTTATAAACATTTTATTTTTTTCCATCACTCCATCTACCTCCCTTTGGCAACCATCAGCTTGTTCTCTGCCTCTGTGTGTCTATTTTCTGTATCTACAGCTCTTAATTCTGTTCTATTGGTCTGTGTGTATTTCTGCCAATACCATACTGTTTTGATTGCTATAGCTTTTAGTCTAGTTTGAAGTCAGGGAGTGTGATAACTCTGGCTTTGGTTCGTTTTTGTTTGTTGTTGTTTTTGAGTTACTTTTGTTATTCAGGGTCTTTTGTTTCTTCAAGACTTCTTTTGTTCTATTTTTGTGAAAAATGCCATTGGGATTTTGACAGTGACTGCCTTAAATCTGTATATTGCTTTGGGTGATATGGCCATTTTAACAATGTTAATTATTCCAGTCCATGAACATGGAGTACCTTTCCATTTCATCAATTTCTTTCAACAATGTCTTATAGTTTTCTGTGTACAGGTCCTTCACCTCCTCTGTTAAGTTTATTTTAGGTATTTTATCCTTTTTGTTGAAACTGTAAATGGGATTGTTTTCTTTATTTCCCCTGCTGATATTTCATTGTTAGTGTGTAGGAATGCAGTGGATTTTTGTATATTGATCTTGCATTCTGCAACTTTACAGTATTTGCTTACAGTTTCTATTTTTTTTTTTTGGTGGAGTCTTTAAGGTTTTGTACATATACATTCATGTTATGCGCACGTAGCAACAGTTTTATTCATTCCTAATTTGGATGCCTTTTATTTACTTTTTCTTGTCTAATTACTCTGGCTAGGACTTCTGGTACTACGTTGAATAACAGTGACAAGAGTGTGCATCCTTGTCTCATGCCCGATCTTAGAGGACAAGCTTTCAGTTTTTTACCATTGAGTATGATGTTAGCTGAGGGTTTGTCATATATGTCCTTTATTAGGTTGAGGTACTTAACTTCTGTACTGATTTTATTGAATGTTTTTTTATCATAAACGGATGTTGGATCTTGTCAAATGCTTTTTCTGCATTTATTGACATAATGTTATGATTTTATCTTTTATTTTGTTAATGTGGTGTATCATATTGATTGATTTGTGGATATTGAATCATCCTTGCATTCCTGGAATGTACCCCACTTGATTGTGATGTATGATCCTTTTAATGTATTGTTGTATTCAATATGCTAATGTTTTGTTTAGGTTTTTTGTATCTATGTCTATCAGAGATATTGGTCTGTAATTTTCTTTGCATGTATGTGTTGTTCTTGTCTAGTTTTGGTATCAGGATAATGTTGGGTTCATAAAACAAGTTAGGAAGTATCTCCTCCTTCTCCTCAATTGTTTTGAATAGGTTGAGATGGATTGGCAGAAAATCTTTGAATGTTTGGTAGAATTCACCAATGAAACCATCTCCTCCTGGACTTTTTTGCAGGTGGTGAAGGGGGGATTTGTGGTTATTGTTTCAATTTTCTTACTAATGATTGGTCTATTTAGGTTTTCCAGTTCTTTATGATTCAGTCTAGGAAGGCTGTATATATATTTTTAAATATTTTATTTATTTTATTTTTAGACAGAGGGGAAGGGAGGGAGAAAGAGAGAGAAGCATTAATGTGTGGTTGCCTCTCATGCACCCCTACTGAGGACCCGGCCTGCAACCCAGGCATGTGCCCCAACTGGGGAATCGAACCCGGGACCCTTTGGTTCACAGGCCGATGCGCAGTCCCCTGAGCTACACCAGCCAGGGCAGAAGGCTGTATATTTCTAAGGTGAATCTGGTGATGCATAGACTTTCAGAGCATTTTTGCATAGTCCTTTGTGTTTCTGTGATATGCGTTGTAAATTTCCTCATTTATTTCTGATTTTATTTGAGCCTTTTCTCCTTTTCCCTTAGTGAATCTACCCAGACATCTGTCAGTTTTGTTTTTCTTTTCAAAAACCAGCTCATGTTTAATTAATATTTTCTGTTGTCTTTGTTCTGTTTCATTTATTTCCACCCTGATTTTTATTATTTCCTTCATTCTACTGATTTTGAACTTTGTTTGTTCTTCTTTTTCTAGTTCTCTAGGAAGTAATGTTAACATTGTTTATTTGAGTTTCTCTGTTTGTTTCCTGAGGTAGGCCTATAATGCTATAAATGTTCCTCTTAGTACCACTTTTGCTGCATCCCCAAAAGTTTGCTAGGTCATATTTTCATTTTTATTTGTCTCTCCCTATATTTTGATCTTTTCTTTTATTCTTTGACCCAATAGTTTTTCAGTAGCAAGCAGTTAATTTTTTTAAATTTTTACTTATTGATTTTAAAGAGAGAGAAACACTGATTTGTTGTTCTGTTTATTTATGTATCCATTGATTGCTTCTTTTATGAGCCCTGACCAGAGATCAAACCCACAACCTTGGGATTTCAGGACATCCCTCTAACCAACTGATCTATCCAAACCAGTAGCATGGCCAGTAGCATGTGGTTTAATCTCTACATATTTGTAGTTTTTCAACTCTTAAAGTTAATTCCTAGTTTCATACCATTGTGGTAAGAAAATATGCATGGTATGATGTCAGTTTTCTTAAATTTATAAGACTAGTTTTTTGCCCCAACATATTTTCTATCCTTGAGAATGTTCTGTGTGCACTTGAGAAGGACGTATATTCTGTCATTTGGGGATGGAAAATTGTATAAACATTGATTAAGTCCACTTTGTCTACTATGTCATTTAAAGCCAAATTTCCTTATTGGCTTTCTGCTGAAAGTGACTACATGGAAATCTTTGTAAGAGGTAGCCAGGTGTGGACAAAAAATAGGACCTGTAATCAAAGTGGTAAGTCCAGTGATGAAAAGGAAGGTCTAGTGAAGGTGTGGGGACATGTCTCCATCGCAAGGTGCCACCGGGGAGTAGGGAGAGAGAGTTAAAGCTCTGACTGCTCCGCCCCATTGTGAAGGTCCCCATCCCTGCAGCTCTGGGAGGGAGATCTTCCTGCAGGGACACCAGCAGGTCCCTGGCCCTGCAGTGCCGTGCAGCGGCTGGCTGGAACCACTGCTCCAAGGACACAAAGGGTGAGGGGACTGTTATTCTGCTCAGCCACCATGGCAAAATACCAATGCACGTGGGTGACTTAAAACAACAGGCATTTTTTTTCCTCACAGTTCTGGAGACTGAAAGTGCCAGGTCAGGTTGCACATGACGGGTTCCTGGTAAGGGCCTCTTCCTGGCCTGCAGACACCACCTTCTCCTGTCCTCATAGGGCAGAGGACTAATTTTTGACAGTTCGAATAAAATGTGTCTTGGAGATCTTTTTGCATTGGTCTATTAGCTTCCTCTATCCTAAAAAGTCCGTAAGCTTGTGAAGCTCTAATTAATTAATTCTTTCAATAGGTTCTCTGTGCGCATCTCCTTCTCTTCTCCTTCTGGTTTACCTATTATCCTTATGTTTCTCTTTCTAATATAGTCAGATAGTTCTCACAGAGTTCTTTCATTTTTTAAAAGCACCTACTTCTCTTTTCTCCATCCTGAGTCATTTGTATTTTTTATCTTCATGCTCACTAATTCTCTCTTCCATCTCGTCTGCTCTAGTTTCAGTGCTCTCTAGTATATTCCTCATCTCCTTTATTGAATCCTTCAGCTCCAGAATTTCTTTTTGGTTCTTTCTTATGGTTTCATTCTCTTTGGTAAAGTATTCCTTTCCTTCATTGATTTTATTCTTGAACTCATTGAGCTGCCTTTCTGTGTTTTCCTGTAAATCACTGAGTTTCTTCATAACTGCAATCTTGAATCCCCTGTCATTTAAATCACCATCTTCCATGACTTTGAGTTTGGTTTCTGGTGATTTTTTTTTCTGTACTCCCAAGTTACCTTGGTTGTTTATGGTGTTTAATGGTATCCCTGCCTGCATATTGAGGTAGTGAACTTTTTTCTTGTTTAGATACTGTTTGCTCTCAACAATACAGCAGGCTGATAGGTAGAGTACTTTCTTTTTGCTATCGTGCTTAGGGCATCTCAGTTTTCTTTACCAGGCTCTGCCAGGAAGTGTGGGGCAGGGGAAAGAAGTTAGCAATCTTGCAGCTCCACCCCCTTCCGGTAATGGCTGTCAGTACTGTTGTGTTGCTTTAAGCTTCCTAGTCACCTCCACCTGGCTCTGCCATGATGGGGAGAGAAGGAGGGAGAGGACCTCATCTTACACTCCAGGCCATAGTGTGGGGGCTGCACCCTGACTGCTCTGCTACCATTCTTGCTGGAGCCACAGTGGGTGCCGAACTGTGTCAGTGCCCGCTGTCCAGTCCTTCCCCCATTCACTCCCCCTGCTTATTTCAATACATCCACCTTCTGATGTTCTGCATCTTTCCGCTGTGTTTGTGTGTTGAGAAAGGGATGCTCTGTTGAGCTATCACTGCGACACGGTGCAAGTTGCAGTGGAGAAATGATGAAGTCTTCTCACTCAGCCATAGCTGATGTCAGCTCAGGCCACTCCCATTTTCTAACTTAGATGTAAAAGTTTTTTTTTAAACATTTTATTTATTTGAGGAGAAAGGGAGGGAGGAAGAGAGGGAGAGAAACATTGGTGTGAGAGATGTCAATTGGTTGCCTCTTGCATACCCCCAGCTGGGGGCCTGGCCCACAACCCCGGCTGTGCCCTGACTGGGAATCAAACTGGCGACCCTTCGGTTCACAGGCCAGCACTCAGTCCGCTGAGCCGCACCAGCCAGGGCAGATGTAAAAGTTTTAAAGAAAATATGAGCAAACCAACCTAGAATTATATTAAAAGAATAATTCATAATGACAAGTAGGGTTCATCCCAAGCATTCAAAGGTGCAAAATTAGAAAAAAATAAGGATATTGAAGAGCGAAGGAAGAAAAACACAGGATCCTTTCAGTAGGTGCCAAGCCATATGAATCTCTTTCCTAGGACAGCAAAAATCCTTCAACTTATGAAGCCTTGGAGAAACAGAACTTGGCTCCTGTTACAGAAGGTGAAAATATAAGATGCTTGTTGTCACCGACCCCTTGCAGCTGAGTCACAGGCACATGGTCAATCAGACTTTCACGAGACTGTGAAGGAGCTAGTAACACAAAGGACTAGCAGTGCTACCAGATTCTCGCTCTGCAGCAGGGCGGTCTGACAGCACCGAGTCCCCGGCTCGGCAGCTGGAGCCGGGCAAGCTTCGGTGACCTGGGCTCGCAGCAGGGGCAGACTTTGCTCACCAGACAGGTTCTGCCGCCTAGTTCTGGGCACCGTCCTGGCTACACAGTTCCAAGGCCGGTTCTCTAGCCCTCACTGACAAATCTGTGAAGTAGCCAGTGTATTTTGAATACATTTATTTCGGCCTAAATTAACCAGCACATTGTCTGTTGCTTACAACTAAAAACTCTGACACCGATGCAGCAAAACCCAGCAGCCTCAGCGGCCTCTTTCCACGTTACGGCTTCGCTGTATGCAACTTTCCACCTCGCGTCCTGCTAACTGATGCCTGATGTTCTCCACGTTTTTAAAAAGGCTTATTTTTTTATTCTTATTCGAGAGACAGGAAGAGAAAGAAACACTGGTGTCAGGGAGAAACATTGATTGGTAGCCTCTGGCACATGCTCCAGTCCTTCCCCCATTCACTCCCCCTGCTTATTTCAATGCAAGTAGATCAAACCCACAACCTGGGCATGTGCCCTGACTGGGAACCGAGTCAGTGACCTTTCAGTGTACAGGATGACACTCCAATAAACTCAGCACCTGGTCAGGGCTTTTCTCCACATTTTAAAATACCTTTTTGCAGCCAGAACATTATATAAACGCCAAATCTACAGATTAACTCCATCTGGCTCAAGTATGCGCCCCTTGTCCAGTCACCAGTGGTCAGCAGACAGGGGTTGGCTAATGTGGTTGCATGGTGCCCTTTCTGGGGGACAGTAAGTAGAACACTTTAAGCATTAGAAGGGGCAGTGGGCCAACAGACATGGTGGCTGAATCCCTGAAACAGGCCCATAACCTCATGTTGGGAAGTCCTAAAAGGCTTTCCAAAAGGAAGAAATTCTAGGCTAGAATTTTCCATA